>LIHB01000028.1:0-103771 GCA_001297265.1 Mycosphaerella arachidis
AGTAAAGTAGCTACTTAGTAGCTATAATAATACCTTTAGTAGTCGATACGTAAGCTACGAAGACGTAAGTAGTTAATTATTAAGCTACTAGTATATATTAAGGTAGATAATAAGGTTAAAAAGCCGGATAGTCTAATCTAGCTTAAAACGCGACGAGGTCGCGCTATTAACCTACTACGGCAGCTATAACAATAAGACTTATACAGTCGATAGAACATAATTCAAATATAATACAGTCTAAATATAAAGCTAATCGGTGCAGTAGTTGTAGTAAAACACCTCGTTGAACAACATCGAATAAGATGTAGTATCCGTGCTTGATATGCGACCGTGCCCAACGCGCACCTGACTTCTATCCGCAGAAGCCGGACATGGTAGTTCTAAAGCCTCGAGCCTCGAACACTACTACACTGCTCGCAGTAGCCAGCGTCAGGCTGAACAGAGCGCACATTCGTATTGGCATACTCTAGCAATGGTCGACCTGGGTATCAGAGCTTCGCCATGTCCATCAATGTTCCATCATCCCTTGGCTGACATGTTCACAGGCTCGTGGGGCGAGCTCGCCTTGCGAACGTGGGTCAACATCAATCCTTCGACACAATGGGCAAACAGACAGGTCGAACCATTTCGAGGCCTCCCATTTGGCACATTTCTGCATACCGCTCGCCCACGTCGACAGAGAAGGCTCACTGGCCCACTGGATGCGACGCAACATTCTTTGTGGCACAGGTTGCAGATTCTGTCGTCCCTCGAGCCGGAACAGCAGACCAGTGATCAGTCACAAAGCGCCTTTCTCACCAAGCTGCCTTATGACATCCGTCTGATCATCTATGATATGGTCATAGGCGGCAACGTTCTGCATCTGGAAGCCCAGAACCAGAAGGCGCGCATCTTGCACAACATCTGCAAGCATCCCGAGCAAATCGACAACGTCGGCATGCATCAAGACTGTTCGGGCTTGTCTACTGTTCGTCCGTCCGCTGCTCCACGTGAAGACTACCCAGAGGCGACAGGATTGCTACCCCTTCTGGTGACGTGTCGAAGGGTCTACTCGGAATCCATCGATACGCTGTACAGCGCGAACACATTTGAGTTCACGCAAAACTTCGCCGCCTTCACCTTCTTGAAATTCATGCTTCCGGAGCAGCGCATGGCCAGCTTCCGACGTTTCCGCCTGCATCTACGGGTACCACGGCACCCAACTCTGAACGGCCGCGCGTTGAGGGACTGGCAGGACCTGTGGACATTCTTCCGGGACGAGATGAGTGGTCTGCTGAGTCTCTTCCTCCAGATCCAGATGCTTCAGCCGATGGAGGAGCAAATCCAGTCTACTAACGATGACGATGCCGCAAGCTGGATCGCGCCGATGGTCATCATGGCTATGGATGCTCACCAGAAGCGCGGCTGCAAAGTTGTCATCCAGATCCGCGATCAACGGCATGAGCCTGCAACCATGTTCCTCGACATCACGCGCTCTAACACCGGCGTAAGCACTGAGCAGGTGCTCCGGTTGACCTGCGCAGCGCTACATGAGAAGGTTCGCGTATCGCTTGGCTGAACAGAGTGAGATGAGGAAATCCTCTACGATTGCGTAGAGAGATGCCTGGTCCTCATCGCTAAAGGAACTCACACAATGAATCCTACCTCGTCGTGTATTCTCCAAAACCGACGAGTGCTCAGTATCGGCTCCACTCGAGAGCTGTTTGGACAGCCAATACGGTGACATCGGCTGCAGCGTCATTAATGGCAGGTCTGATACTCATGGCTCAAGAGTGATCAAATCGGGTGGAAAAGTTCCTCCGGATCATCACAGCGAAGTCAAAGAACGACCACCACTCACCGACCAAACAGACACAGGAACGTGACCACGACCATACATGCACGATTGCGGCTGTCATCTCGCGAGCAGCATGATCGCTATCCTACGAGGTGATCTTCTGGCATCGCCAATCCATTCCAAGCCTCCGAGCCTGCAAAATACCGGCTTGAGCGATAAGGGTCGGAAAGATAAGAAAGAACCATACCGGCCCGAACAGCAAGAATAGTAGGCGAACGCTACCTGCTCGAATGTGCAATTTCCTCCACGACCGCTAGCTTGGGTAGCAAAGTTGGCAGACGACCTCTAGAAACAATTAACGCGGCGAGCAAGATCTTCCAACTCGCCACTAAGTCAAGGATTTGCAGCAGGGCGATCTGTGGTGGTCCAAGGTTTCCACAACATTTGTCTGACGTCGGGTCATGTGATGCAACCGAAGAACCGACCTAAGGCTCGAAGAAGATAAAGACAAATGGGCAAGCCATACTGTCCTACGTAGAAGTCTGAACCCAAGAACCTGCTCGGACAACTCCTACGAAGTGCTTGTCGAGCTAGAGACTACCCAACAAAGAATTCCTTCAGTGGCACTGATTGCTATGTGGTGTCTCTGCTGCGATTCCGCAGATTTGCTTCAGGCTACGTCGATTGCAATAGCAGGGCTTTCACAGGACAAGATCTTCTGCTCCATGATATACTCGAAGCTGGATCTCTTATCCCGCACCTTGAGAGGCCGGGAAGTCTCGATTCTTTCCGACGTGCTTCGAGATGGCCAGACGCAGTCTCCAGTCTCTGGCTGCGGCTCGCTCTTGACTTCGCTTCCACAATCGACGCTGCTCTTCTCCTGCTGTCCGTCATCGTTGCGAGGGTCTTCTTCCTCGATCGCCTGGCATGTAGCTGTTGAGTTATCCCAGCTGAACTCGATTCCAGCCGCCTTCCTCTCCTCGTCCATCTCCTCAATCTCCTCCTCAAGACTCTTCCATCCCTCGCCCCAATCCTCCCAGTCACCTCGAGTGGCAGACTTGACAGGCTCCTCCTTCACAACCACCTCCCCCGCTTTAACCTCCTGCCTTAACAAGCTACCCACTCTCGAACTCGACCTCACCCCTTTCTCCGGTCGCACAGTCTTTTTGAACATCTTGCCTTGATCCGGATATTGCTTCTCCAAACGCCACTTATCCACGCCATACTCTTCTTCCAACCTGTCAAGCTCCTGACTCCCACTCTCTGACAACTCCGAATCCCATTCGTCAGCGCCGAGACGCGCTCTCGCCGCAGCAATAGTGCGAGCCAATGCCTCCTCGGTCAGGGTCTTGGAGCAAGGGCCACATCGGAGCTCGGAAATGAGGGAGATGGAGGGTGTGCTCTTGCAGCTCGCCACCGGTTCTGTTTCTTTCCTTGGTGTGACGGTGAAGCTGCCGCGGCAGGTGCTGAGTCGAAATGTCAGGAAGTGAGTACAAGTGTACCGAATCGCCCAAGACTTGCACATTATGGCTGGTGAGGTTGTGCTCAGGTGTGGTGAGGCTCTAGGTGTTTGTTGGTGAAAGTGGATCCCCGCCAGCAACTGTGCTCGTCACTCGAATGGATTGCTGAATGCTCTGATTGTGGCTTCGCCTGCGGCCTTGATATGCTATGGATACCTGTGTGTCTGATAGTGTCAGCTCCGGCGTGTCGCGGCCCCAAATCGTGACGGCCGGATGTCATGAGACAAGTGTCTCGGGTCTGGCGGTAGATGGTAATAGTGTGTTGTCGTTGGGCCATTGGGAAGTAGTATCATGTGGTTCAAATTGCAGGTGATGGAAGCGGCCGCCATTTATCATTGGCAGCTTGGAAGTGTGAGATTTGTGGAAGCAAGGACGCCGAAGGGAAAGCACGTCCTTGGCGTCACATGCAGGTGGCGTATAAAGCTGCCATCGATCAGGCAGGTGCAAAAAGGTTGAATGATACAACATTGAAGCTTGGTCATACGAGACTTGATTCATATGCATCTGCAACGTCTGCGCGCCGCTCCACCACTGCTAGTACATACATTAACGAAACCTCTCTTCAGCGAATGTGGTGATGGTGGTATCTCTAAGTCAATGATTCGCAATCCATTTACCTTCCAGCCCGCACAACGCCTGGAGCTCTATCCTGCTGGATGAGACGTCAATCCAAAACTCCGCGCTGGTGACCATTGCCTTCTATCGCCCGTCATCAACATGACCATCCTTTTCCAATGCTGCAGTCGTGAAATTCCGAACCCATGTGCCCAGTGTGCTTCCACACGACCAATATTCGAATCTCTAGTCCAGTCAAGACCTGTATGGCGAACCAGCGCCAGCGATGATCGAAGTCTTGACTTCAAACGCACGTGTGCAACTCCGAGCTGTCGCCTCTCCACGCCATAGCTAAAAGCGCGCCACTGGTGAACTTGCAGTATTATTCGCCACAAGCATACCATTCCTCGCTCCAGACTTCATGACCTGATCCATCCAGCTTGCTTGTTTGTGGTGTTGCTTCTTCCACCAATGCTTTCTTGACCGTTCGCGATCAGCAGCCTGTTTCGCCTGGATCTCCACGGTTTTCTGGTACCGAGGGTCTAATATTCGAGCGTAATCATCCATGCTGGGCTTGCGACCGGCACTACTGTTTTGTCGCGAATGTCCCATCTTCCCACTGATGCTTGGAGACGGCGCCCGGGTTGGGTCATCGACAAGTCCAGCGGCAACCGCCCGAGAATGATGAACAAGATTGGGGTTGCCAGTCAGCACTACAGCAGGCCGTTCTGGCTCCGGGCCACGGCTGAAAGACGTGTTGCGTGGTAGCTGGAGCCGTGGGACATCAGGGCGCGTCGTCAAGCCGCTTTTACTTCGCAGTCGTGAATGATTTCGATCATCCGAAGGCTTTTTAGTACTTGGCTCTGCGCTCCTTGTTGTGGACAGATTGGTCATCGATAGATAGTGCAAATCAGGTTCATCCAGACTTGGTCCAGTCCATGAAGACATGAGCGGCGTACTGGGTACGGAGTTGTCTGTAGTGATGTGTAGGTTAGGCCGCCTTGAGTCCCCAGACTGTTTCCCTGATTGCGGCGGTGTAGGCGAGCCCAGTCGTGCTCTGGCGACATTCTCTTGATTTGAAAGGTTGTTGGCCGTTCTGCCCGAAAGATCCCTCTTCGAAAGTGCTCGCTTGAGACCTTGGTATGCGGGAGCGATTGAGGCTGTGACTGACGCCGCAGCAACTACTCGCTGTGCTTCGGGGTCGTCCTTCCACGAGTCCAGGCTCGGCAAAGGTGGCAATTCTCGATTCAAGTCGATCGCAGGCTTGTGCGAAGATGACAATTCCCATGGCCTTTTCCCTGATGCTGCGCTTGCAGGCCTGCTTATCTCCGGTGTCGTATGCGCAATATTCTTGTTATGTAATCGCCAGCCTTTCCACGGTTTGTGCGAAACATCAGAGCCTGGTCTGCCTGAAGTGGCGCTGTGGAATGACTCGGTAGACTGGTTACGACCACGAATTACATCCAGGCTGGGCTTTCGGCTACCGCTTGCTGATCCAGGCCTGAAGTATTCCTTGACATTGGTGGCGATGTACCGAGTCCTGCTCGGGGACCGGTGTCTTGGGACGGGACTGGTAGGCCCTTGAGAGTTCGTTTCGGATCCAGGGCGGAGATAGTGTCCTAATATATCGTTCGTGATGCTGCCCGCTCTGCTAACGGCCCGCTTCGCCGTACGGCTGACGTTACGCAACCTGCTGTTCGATCGCTGCGGTATCCTTCCTCGAGCTTCCTGCTCCACAGTCTGTTGGCTAAGCTCAGTACGACCAGAATCAGCTCTCCCTCGACCCTTGGGCGCCAGGCTTGATTGATCAGTTCGTATGTCCTGCTGGGTACTCGGCCGCGACATATCCCTGGCTTGCCTAGTCTCAGGCCGAGAGGGGACTGGTTTCCTCGCAGGCACTTGTGACATTGCCGCGTATCGTTGCGATAACATCCGCATTGTCGCATTATCCTTATCCAACTTTACTAAGTTGTGCTGCTCCTCTAAGAGCTTCTCTCGCTCTTTCTCCCTCAGCTCGATAGCTTTCCTATGCTTTTCCAACTCCTGCTTCATCCACTCGGCATTGACAGTCTCGACCTTGGGCATACTCCCAGACTCCGAGACGACATTCTGTGGAGAAGCACCCTTTGAACTCCGTGCAGGAGTATTGACTGCCGACGTAATGCCAGTAGACGTTGACCAGGGATAATCAGTAGAGTCGGTGTGCGGCGTCGATCCAGTTGTTCCTACAGAATCTGATTGAGCTGATGTCCGTACTTTACACGCAGGCTCGACATGCGCGGGAATCACCACCTGCTGTTGCGAACTGGAGTGTGAGTGAGACTGAGAGCGTGTTCCTGCGCTGGATATGCCGTGTCTTGGTGGCTGTGGCGCCATCAATAGGTCGGCTCGTGATCGTGCGTTGCTCGGCAGCGCAACGGCATCCTCGTGTCTGAATAGTTCTCCCGTCTGTACATTCGGTCTGTAACTGTATTTGGACGACTCCGGAGCGGAGTCGTGCATGACCGCTTCCAGCCTGGCTTCGACCTTGGCACGCAGACTCGGTCTCCTCGCCGGCAATGCTGCTGGTACTGGCGCTTGCGCTGGCTCTGCCGCCTTGATGGCAGTGTAGTCTAACGCTGGCCTGGCAGCATCCTGGCCCCATACTTCATGCGACGGCTTCGGGTGGGTGACGATGTAGGTGCAAGCGGCACGCAGTTCGGCCTCGATGTCATGTGCCATTGGGGGTCGTACACTCTTCGGCGTGGAAGGTCGAGACTCGGAGGACGAGGAGGCATACTGAGCATAGGGATCTAGGCATGCCTTGGCATCGGGTCGCAGCGAACTGATCTTCTATACATGTATCATGGTCAGCATTCTCCAGCTTCAGAAGGCGCCGTAGCCTTGGCATGCCTCTCGTACCAGATCGAGCTTCGGGATATTGAATTTGGGCCGCATGTTTGAGGCTCTCGTGGCCAGCCAGTGGTCGCAATGGTGGTGGGGGGAGGGGGGCGGCGGCGGCGGCGTGGAGGTCAGGTCGTGGTCGCGGTCGCGGTCGTGGCGGCAGTGGTGAGGTGCCAGGCGCGAAGGCGAGAGGCTAGGGTTGATTCTGATGTGAGACACAACAAAGTGGGTCGCTGCCCACTGCTGATGCACAGTGCGACGATGTCATACGCAAAATGCATGTGCTGGCCGTCCCCCCAAACACACGGCGTGTCAACCAATGCTGTCTGCGATGGTCGTGGTGAAGTGGAATGCTACTACTGAGGCCACACGAGGATGCAAAGTGGGTGTTGTCGTCGTCGCCGCCGCTCGAAAGTAATTCTCACCCGCCGGTCCGCGGAACCCTGTCAAGTGTGAAGGGTGCGCCTATTAACGTGGAGCAATCTGCTTCATGGTGAAACTGCAGGGCAAGCTTTCTGCCGTCAGCCACTCACACCGTCCGTCTTCTGGGGAAACCCTGCTCCACCAACAGCATGATCCCCTGCTGCCGTGCTGCTGACTCCTTGCCTGGCTCTTCACTTTGATACAGTAGCCCGCATGAACGAGTTGAAGTGCGCACAGCACATGGCACGTCGCATGGCAGGAAGCCGTCCGCTCGCAACCAACTGGCCGGACGGAAGCGGACAGACACCACGTTGAACGTGGAAAAAATGCCACGCGACCGTCTACTTCTGTGCTTCAACGTCGACAACGGCGCGCTGAAGCTTGGTCCAGCAGCAGCAGCGATGCCAAGGAAACAATCCATGGATACTGCTTGAATCCATCTCCGTCTAGCCATGTAGGGCTCTATGAGAGTGCCGTTCGCGTAATCGTTCGAAGCAGCTCTGTGTTAATTACTACGACATCTATATCCAAAATTGTTAGACTAAGATTACATCCCACCTCTTGTAAATTCCTCCTTCCTCACATTACGAGTCTGCAAACTCGCTCCTGCAAAGAAGTATAACAAGTATATTCCCACACAGCAACCACAGCACAAGAACTCCCAGGTTCTCAAACCCGGGGATTGAGAGGAGGATGGCAGCGGCAGCAAGCAACGACCTGCTAAGACCGTTCGCAGCAGACAACGAGCCAATGTACCGCGCCTAGCAGAACGGCAGATAGATCAACACGCACTGCGCTCAAGGCAAGGTAGATCAGCCTAGCCGTCTCAAACGTAATTTAGACAGAAGCCACGAGCGTCTCTCAGATGTCGCATCATGGTTACTGTACTTGACCTTACTCACCAATGATGAACTTGCCCAGCATAGACAGTGTCACTTCAATCATGGGGACAATCCAATGGATGGATTTGCGTGATGTCCAGGCTGGAGTCATCTGTTAAATTATGCGATCAGTAGGGCTGCCAGGGCCGGGACGCGCCTCGGGCGGCACGATCTCCAGGTGCATCGTCGCCATCTGTAAAGCGCCAGGGTGATGCATGGGCAGCAGGTTTTGAGGGTGATATAACCTGATTGAGAGTCTTGATTACTTGCCTTGGGAAATGAGATTAGGCACTTGGATACAATGATTGAGGGCTAATTATGGAGAAGAGGACTTATATGAGCACCCTCCAGGTGCCGATACTTGTAATAACCATGGTTTTTCATACCCCGATACCAAGACTTAATACCCTTGTTCCAGACTTCCATACCCCGGTAATTTCACACCATCTGTTTATCCAGCACAAAGTAGAAGAAACCGCAAAAAATGATCACGGCGAGGATGCAGCCGACTGCGATGCGCACAAAGTCTACACGCATGACACCGCAGTCGAAATGATACACTTCGCTGAAACCCATAGGAAAGGATTCGAAGAAAGAATAGTACCTAGGTACATGCCATAGGCAAGTCTGCCACAGCCACGTTAGTTCAGACATCATGTGATGCACCATTCAGCTCACCCAAGGTAGACCGTTGTGAACAGGACAGCAGGGTCTTTCATGTTAACCTTCCATGGCTTGATCAGAGCTTGGAACAGCACCTCTTTTTGACTTCTTGTTCCGTGTCTTAATCTCGCACTCGGCCATGAGATCGTTGCGGCTTGTGAGCTTTCGAAGAGGTTGCGCTCGGCTGAGTAGAATGTAGTCACCAGATGTCTAGGGTAGGGCGAACAGCATCACGAAGAAGACTGGACCGGCTATCAACAGTGTCTCATAGAATGGCCACCAGGCATCCGGAGCCGGACGAGGTGTCGTTTGCCTTCCGTTCGATATACTCAATACTGAGAGAGGCCGAAGTGATAGCATGGTCCTGGCTAAGGTGTCGATGCATCTAGAAAACGCCGATGACGATGGAGGTGGGTGCTGCACTTGACGGCGACTGAAGTCTTGTCTTGCAGGTTTTCGGGCTTGGACATGATGACCGGATTGATGCTACAGCTGCAGAAGTGTATAAGTACACTGTCTGATGCTGCATCATGTCAGCAAGGCTGATCGATAATGTCTCATAACATCCTTGTCAAGCTGCATCCGTAAAAGAATGCCTTGAGGCTTCCACGACGTGTCGGCGGAGCTGTCTCTAAATAGTCCTTCAAGTTGCCGATCGTCCATGTTGTCGATGGGCAGACCAAAGTCATTCTTCACAGCATCATCACGATGCGACGGTCATTGATTAGCGTATGGAGGAAGTTAAAGGCAGCACAGGAGTGCGAGTGCGATGTTGAGCGAGGGAATTAGACCGCGGCCGCGATGCTGCTTATTACCGTGTGGAATATTGCGTGCCATGCCTCAAGCAGTATAGTAATCGTCTACTAGCTCTTCTTTAGGCACCGGCGTAGGGGCGCGTCCTTTGCCTTTTACGCTTAGCTTCGACTTAGGCTTGGATTACGAGGACTACGACTATTTAAGAGCTTAGAGAGCACCATCATAAGGCTTAGGGCGAGGTAGCTATCGAGCGCGTTTAAAGGCCCACGCGGACTCGGCGGTATGCTACGAGTCCGTTTACAGCTAGCTATATAACATAAACAACACCTAGGACTAGCGACGAGGGCGATATATCATTGAGCATGGACTGTCAACGCCGGTGACATATGTGGCACCGGCGAATGAAAATGTCTTGATCATGGTGCAGATTGAGACGATCGAAAGTCCCAAAAGCGTTGAGGAGAGGTGCCCGATTCAAGGCGTTGATCTGGTATTTATTGGGCCGAACGACCTTGCTCTAGCCCTGCTCGTGTACACACCTGCGAAGTATACCGAGCCCGAGGGTTGGGGCGCCCTTGACAACATTGTCGATGCAGCTCGAAAACATGGCAAGAAGGTCGGCATGCTCGTGGCGGATGGAGAGCAGGCACGTCTAGCAAGACACCGCTTCGACCTCGTCGTGATCGGTACAGATGTCCGTGCAATGCAGGCATTCTATCGTACTGCGCTCGAGAAGGCTAGATCTTGATAGAAACGGTTACCTACACGATGATCATGGAGATGCAGTGATGGAATGATGGAATGATGACTCGCTCGATGGTACCTCTTGACTAGAGCATCGTCACGATGCATTCGTGACCTCAGGTCCAAAATCACGGTACCAAGTGACCCGGCACATCAAGCCCAGCCTGTCTGATCAACGCAGCCATTTCCCGTCCATCTCTGTGGAGTCCCTCCCTCATCGTGGCCAATTCATGATTGTCATGATCATCTGTCTGCAGCGCCGCCAATCTCACGACCCAGCGATTCAGCGATTCTCGCCAGACAGCCATGTCGTAGAGATGACTTCGCCACAGCTCTGTCAGCTCTTGGTAAGCTTGAAGTCGTGTCTCGTGATCTCTGCGTAGGATATTGGAGGACGGGTATGCGAATGCTCGCGGCTTTGGTGTGACTCTAGCCAAATGGCAGAACTCTTGGCCTCGTGCCATCAGGGCGGTTGAGCGTTCTGCGAGACTGCGAGCTTCTGCTTGGAGATATTGTGTGCGTTCCTCGTTCGACAGATCAGCTGTTGCCTCACTGTAGGTCGGTGGCGGCGCAGTCCGCGATCTTGACGGAGAGCGAGCATTGTTTCGAGGGGTGGATCTTCGCGCTTGCAAACCGTTCGAAGCGAGAAGACTGCTGTGTGATGAGGATTGTGACGATGTTGGAGTATTTTGATGCTCATCATCGAGTTGCGGATCATTGTTACGCGTCGGTGGTGCTTGACGGTCACCGCTGAGCGCAGCGGCCATGTTCCCTTCCGGGAGTGGTTCTGGCGCTTCTTGAAGGGAGATCATAGAACCCCAAGGTGTAGAGCGCACTTGGTAGAAGTCGGAAGGTCTGTCGAACTCAGGGTATCTGCGATACCAACGGCAGCGAAGACAGTTCACCCGGTCGGTGTTGTGTCTGCAAATTCGTGATGGATCCACTGTCGCGTCAATGGTTCGAGCCGGGAAAGGTGACACATTGTAGCTTTGTTACAAATCATGATATTCTGAAATGAGCTGCGGAGACCCAGCCAGTCGTGAAGGCAGAATCGACCATGGAGGCCCAGCTTTACCACTTCACCATCGTGACTCGGCATGGTCGCCAAGAGTGTCTCTCGATTTCGTAGCAGAATTGACTACGGTACTCCAGAAGCCACTCATGTGACGTCCACTGCTGGTCTACTGCGACTTCTCTCCGATCTGCCTCGACGTTCCTTCTGCTCGTCCTCCCACTCGTCGGCAGAGGATTCCCTAGTCGGCGGCGCCTCTAGCCTTCTCGGAGCGCGGCTTTCACTCTCCTCGCGGTCGTCGGCAGGCATATAGCCGATGCGCCTGACTTCAGTGACCTCCTCCCAGGCCTCAGGGCCATGTCCTTTTCTCGAGCGATCCTCTCTTTCCCTCTCTCGGCGGTCTTCCTCCCGGCGCCTCTTCGCCTTTGCCTTCTCAAATTGACGTCGTTTCTCCCTCACTCTGTCTTCCTCTCTTCGTATGCTCTCAGTCTCCCGCTTCTTTACCCATCGGTTGACGACTTCCGCGACTATGCCCACGAATGCTACTCCCAGCGCCACTTTGCCGGCACTTTGCCATTTCGAGCGCGTCTTCTCTGATGTGTAGGACGAGTGTCGGCGCGCGTGACCAGGTCTTGCGCGTGTGCGTTCAGTGTACGGCGATTCTTCAGATCGCGCTCGTCTTCGGCGTCTGCTCCGCGAAGAGTCGATGAAGGAACTGTCGTCGCTGTGGTACGGCTCGTCTGAGTAGTGCGTGCGAACCATACTTGATGGTTGTCTCTGTCAAAGAGAGCAATGAGAGAGCGTGCAATTGCTACCTACCTACCTATAGTGGCAGGCTGTTTGGAGACCGGTACAAGCTTGCCCACATGCACGCTGCAAGATTCGACGTCATGGCTCAAGGATCAACCCTCTGCGCACGGCTGCACCCAGTGCACGCTGTCATTAAGTTTAGCGTAACTGTATCAAATATTGACGGCCGCTGGCTGAACGGTACTGGATTCCACGGCTCACCGGCGTCGAAGTACACCTCACCTCACCTTCAACACCAGCATAGTTCCATCGCCACATTGATATTTTCCATGGTATGCCCCGCGCAGCCTGCAAAAGACTTCCGGGCTTCCAAGGTAGGGTTACGCCCTCAGCAATCCTACCAAGCGACATGATGATTAGTCACAGGGCTGTAAAGTAGAAGCTGGCCGGGTACTGAGCCTTTTCGCACGACTGCAACGCCACCAGCGCGTGAACAACGATTACGGAATGGGAGGGTCGAAACACTTAATGTACTCACGTCGTACGAAGACCGGATCGAGCGTTCCGGGAAGGAATCAATTCTCGAAGAATATGATGGCCACCGCTATCGCCGAGAATTCTCACTCAGATAGGGCTGGCGTAGAATCTACCAACGAGGCCCTGCCAGAGTCGCACATGTGTTGGTGGTTCTGTGTTCGATGGTAGGTCCGATAATGTGCATGTTGAAGTCATCGGTGCGACTGATGACTCTCCAACGATGCTTAAGATCTTTCGCTTTGTAGGCTGGCTATTGCCCGCTGTCACATCGTCTTTGTGGATACCCCAATTTGCACGAGGCTAACGACCCTTCAATGGCAGGACACCCATCTGATCAGACTGAGAGCATCACCCACCCGGCCTGTCGATGGTGTTACATAGCGGCTTGCCCACCACGGCCTCGGAAGCGAATGATACCGAGACCGGCAAGCGATGTGACCTGAAACCACTGCCACAAACTCCTAGCAGGGATCTTACACAGATGCTCTCCTCGGCACGTATGAGCTTGAAGCGCTTCGTGCTAATTCTCCATCGACTCAGCATAGCCGCTTGCTTCCCCGAGCTAGGTCTATGGGCAGCACCCACTTTCGACTACCGGCAGCCCCTAATATTGGTCATAATTCGAGATTTGATTGGCTCTCTAGCGCTCCAAATGCGCATGCCCGCCCGGCGAGGGCTAATAGCATCTACGGTCTCTGTAAACGTTCGAACGTTACCCACCACAATCCTAGTCCGACCGACCGGAGAATCAACGAAGCCTATTAACTATTACCGATCGTGTATGAAGCCCTTCTGTGCTTGGAGTTGCAGAATCGCTTAATATTAAATTTTAAAACACCGTGGTTGGCGATCAGCATTGGAGCTAAAGCAGCGAATCGGAGGAGTGAAATCTGGTGGGTAACGATCGGACGTGAAGACAGACTGTATGTTTCCTGTAGCCGTAGCAAACTTGGGAGGCGCCTACGCCAGGAGAGGTCCAGAGGGAGGGAGGATCTCGCAGGAGGACCCAAGTGCAGCAGATGGCTACGGGGTGCGTATTCACCATTTGACGGGACCTAATGGATTAGTCGGATTAGGGGCTGCCTATAGACCCATTGCACATGCGAAGCCAAAGGTCAATATATCTGCTACAGTCTCTCCCTTTCTGCTGCTTCGGGTATACTTCCTCCAACGAATTCCGACTTTCGTCGTTACATCCAGACGCACAGCGTACCCATATGGCCGCCATTCTTCCATATGGATTACGAGGATACAGCTCGGCACTATGGAGCAATTGTGAAAATGATTAAGTGCTCGGTTCATGACGTGTAACGCCATGTTATACATGTACTTATAAGTCGTCGAATTCCATCAGGTTCGTTTTTTAGCACAGCATTTTGCAAAGTTCCATTCCTTCTGTAAAGCAACACATTCCTTCAGCAAGATGAAGCAGACTTTCTGTCTCGCCCTGGTGGCGCTTTCTTCCATTGCACATGCCCTTCCAGCTACTGTGACCCAGCAAACCAATGGCACAGCTTCTGGTGGCTCGTCTTCTAATGGCACATCTTCTGGTGGCACATCTTCTGATGGCCCAGTTGGTTTTGCATCACAGAACGGCGGGTATGTTGCCTCATCACTTCAAAACTTCAGCTTCGTACTTACATTTGATAGCACTACCGGTGGTGCTGGCGGTACTACTACCACCGTCTCCTCCCTCGCAGAATTCACCAAGGCCGCCACCGCCAATGCAGCCACTGTAGTCTACGTCAAGGGCAAACTCACGGGCACAGCTCAGGTCAAGGTCACCAGTGATACCTCTATCCTAGGTGTCGACTCCACCTCCGGCCTCGAAGGTATCTCCCTCTATATCAAGGGCGTCTCCAATGTCATCGTCCGCAACTTGGCCATCTCCAAGGTCCTAGCCAGCACCGGTGATGCCGTTGGTATTCAGAAGGCTTCGAACGTGTGGATCGACCATTTGGATTTATCCTCCGACCGGGACCACGGCAAGGAGTAAGCAATGCTCACAGAATTTTCCGAGTTGGAGGGAAAGACCGACTAACACTTAACGCTTAGCTACTACGACGGTCTCGTCGATATCACCCATGCCTCCGACTACGTAACAGTCTCCAACACCCACTTCCATGACCACTACAAAACGTCCCTCGTCGGCCACTCCGACAGGAACTCCGCCGAAGATACCGGCCACTTGAGAGGTAAGTTTCCAAAACTGTCTAGGACACTGTCGCTAGCACCGTTAAAGACGAACTCTCTCCCCTTCACAATTTTTCCCTTAGCTCCTACCCATAACTCACCTCCTTTTTCCTCTGCAGTAACCTACGCAAACAACCAATGGACCAACACCAACTCCCGTCTCCCCTCCATCCGCTTCGGCACCGGCCACATCTTCAACTCTTACTACGACACCGCCGACACGGGTGTAAACACCCGCATGGGCGCCCAGGTCCTCGTCGAGTCCTCGGTCTTTACTGCTGTCACCTCCCCCGTCTGCAGCCAAGATTCCGACGAGACCGGAGGCGCTGTTGTTAAGGATGTGGATTTCGGTGGTGGTAACAACACGGCGCCGGCGGGAACGTTGACGAGCGTGCCGTATCAGTATTCTCTGCTGGGGAGTGCGAACGTTAAGGCTGCGGTTGTGGGGACTGCGGGTAACACTTTGACGCTTGGTTGAGGGATTAGGGGGGTTGGATTTTGGGGGCGGGAGGAGAACCTTTGAGCACGACTCCACGGGTGCTACGATGTATGAGTATTGTTCATGAGTTACTGTGTGCCCTTACACGCGAAACAAGACCGCAGGGGTGAGGTCAATTGGGTCGATCACTTGATATAATTCACGAACAGACGTATCATGTTTGCTCATCGCGCTCCTATTCAAGCTTCCATGCAAAAGAGACCGTCACACCTACTCCACGCTATGCTCGCCAAGAAAGAATAATCTGCTCGTAACCTGCAGCTTCTCCAACCTCTCGCCGACGGCCTCAATCAATGCCGTCTCGCGCTCCAACAATGCGAAGACCTGCGCCAACTTCTGCTGTCGGAAATCCGCACCCGGCGCACTGGTTGTCGTCGGTCGTGACTCGCTCGCGTGCTCTTGCCGTTCCTCGAGCTCCCTCTGCACCTCTGCAGCTTGTGATGTGAGCTGCTTATACACATCCTCCACAGCCTTGAAGCGACCAGCGATAGTGTCCTGTTCTTCGGTGTCTAAGTCTTCCGACTCGGTTCGGATCGTTAGTTCGCTGTTCTCCATCTTCAGCAGCGTGCCTGGGCTTGTGGGTACTCGCGGCCCAGGTAGAATCGTCCTCTCGAGCTTAGCGACTTCTTCCGCAAAAGCGCGTTCCTTTGCCGACATCTCTTTACCCCCACTATTCCGCAGTTTCCTTTGCAGGTTCTCGACACGCTCACGAATCGCCACGGTCTTCTCCTTCCTTTCTTCAATCCTCTTTTGAATCTTGTCTTTGCCACCTCGCACAAGTTCTGGTCCAGCAGTCGATTGATCTGGGAACTCGTCCTCGCCGGTAACACTATTGACACGGTTGGATAGTTCCTTCACTCGCTCGACCTGGAATTTCATCTCCTCCATCATCGCTTCGCAGCGCCTGTAGAGGTCTGCAGCAGCAAGGCCGAGGGCATGTGTGTCGTGGCTCAGGACTTGATGTGCCTTGGTGATCTTTTGCAGAGTGTCAGAGGAGAACCTCAGCTGTCCCTTGATATCACCGCCAATACCACGAGCACTGTCTTGTCGCCATTTGCTGATGCACTCTGACAAAGCAGTCGGTCTGTCAAAGGTTGGGTCTGGATGGTAGGGCGCACGTGGAGTATGCGCAGCGAATGCGCCAGCCGCGGCCTGTGCTTCAGGTAGCAGCACATGGCTAGCGGCCACGGGGAGGTCCAAAACAGTGGCGTAAGGTTGATGTTGCGCCAGCGTCAAGATAATATAGCCTAGCTCCGAGTCGACGTGGTCGAGAATGGCTATAGAAGCACTCATCTCCTGCAAAGGCGACCACGACTTGTTCACGGCAGTGACGCTGGTGCTGGCAGATTCCATCATGACGTTGAGTCGAAAGCCAATTCCTTCTCCATCTGGCTGTGGTGCGGACAGTTCGTCTTCGAGCGCAGTGACCCAATTCCGGAAGGACAAGCTAAACACTCCACTAGGCTGTGTAGTGAATACCTCGTAGCGGTCTGTTGGTGATGCTGTGAATGTCGGCCAGGCGACTGAAACGCCGCTTTGTGTCTCGGACGCTAGCTCAACACTCTCAAGCAGAAGTAGCTCTCTCGTAGCATCCGGATCAGTGATATACTGTGATCGAGAGCGCTTCGATGGTAACCATTCTGCTTCGACTCCTTGGACGTTCAGACAGATGTGCACCCTGTTTGTGCTCATGGCAAGGCAGACGATACCGATACTCAGCCCATCGCTACTGCCCATGGTCTCGTAATCATCTTCATCATCGAAATAGGCCTCTTGGTCAACCTTGGGTGCTATCGCGTAGATGTCGGTGATCTCTCCAAGATCAGGATCCGGCGAAAGTTGGAATGGGCCTTGAAGTCTAGGAATGGCGCTGAGACGTTCTGGGCGCGAATAAACATCCACGTCGTAGTACCCCGGGACAGAAGCGGGCTCCTGCTGGTCGAGGTCTGCGAGCCATGTGCTCTGCTGATTTGCGATCAATCGATCGAAATCTGAAACCTGGCGATCTTGATCGAAGACCTTCTGCTTCGCGACGGCACTGGTGCTCAGACTGGGGAGCAAAGTGGTGGGCGCTAGGAACTTGGATGGCAGGAATGGACATAGGGCGTAGACATCACCTTCCGTCATAGCCACCCACAGGGTCATGCTCGCCCAGCCATCTTCATCGTCTTTCCCCTGGCCGCCGAAACAGCTGGAAGCGACCTCCATCTCCAGATCATCTGGGGAGAAGCCTCGGTTGATGCCATACTTGCTGGCACTGAAGTCTTCGCGCTGTGAGCTTGCATTGGCCAGCTTCTTGAGGTCGACAGCCAGGGCGGGCTCGTTGAAGGTGCTCCTGTTGTTCTGATCCAGCTCCCACAGTCTGACACAGGCATCTTGGGTCACTGTTATCAAGCCATTGCCCGACGGTGACAGAGGGTGCCACAGCACGCTCATGAGCGGCGCTTGCTCGACCACGTGCGCGGTAGGGCCGACTTGGTGAGATCGTAGCTTTGTGGGCTGGTTGTCGTGGAAGCGCAAGTGCTCGGTGGGCGGGAGGATGCAGACATGGCAGGTGTGCGATGTTAGGACGGCGACGAAGTCTCCTGATGGAGAGACGGACAGCTGCTGGATGGGTCGCGATGCCGGCGTTCTCAGTACTTTGTGAACAGGTGGGGGGCGGTGGGCATTGCTGGCCTCTGGCCCATGTCTTGTCGCATTGCCTGCCGCCGCCGCCGCCTCTTTGAGCGTGGACAGATGGCTCCACCGGATCTCATTCCCGACGGCCACAAAGATCTCGCTGCCTCGGTGTGCGACGCGTCTCCGTGGTCCCTGTACGGGCGAGTCGGCGTGGGATGTTGTTCTGTTGCGCTCGTTCGGTTGGAAGAAGTCGTAGGCGGGGGTGCCGTGATCGAGCCAGCGCGGCTGTTGGGACAGGATCTTGGGCATTGTCGAGTCGCGGTACTATGGACGTCGTCGCATCGTCCTGTGTTTGTTGTTGTGACTGCACGCAACTTGTTGTGCAGATGGTCGCGTCTTGCGCGTGTGAAGGTGAAGCTGCTGCAGCTGGCCGGGCCGGCATCATCAATCATTCATTGAAGGGACTCGCGCCTAAGCTTTGGTTGGTGATTGTGATGATCTCACCAAGTAACTTACTGTACACGCAAACATACCTATACCGCGTCGTCTTCTCTCGATCGTCGCGATTCTTGACAGAGTCGCCGAGAGCATCTCCAACACGCGCACCGCGCCGAGACCACCACCACCACCACCACCACCACCACTACCACCGCCACGATGCCTGCCTTCAAGTTCCAACACACAGTCGACCGCCTCGACAAGCCGTCTTCCTACACCATCGGCAAGGTATGTTTGCATCCTACGCAATGTGCCGCACGAGACATGGCCGGTCTAGCTGACACAAAACAGAGCAAGAAGCAGAAGCGAGCACGCGGCAACCCCAATGATGAGTCCACCGACGACCGCGACCGTGACCGCAGCGAGAATCAGCCCGACATCGAAGAGAAGCTCAAGCATGCGACAACTCTCTACGTAGGCAACCTGTCATTCTACACCACCGAAGAGCAGATCCACACCCTCTTCAGCTCCTGCGGCGAGATCAAGCGTCTAGTCATGGGCCTGGATCGCTTCAGCAAGACACCTTGTGGCTTCTGCTTCGTCGAGTACTACACACACGAGGACGCACTGGACTGCCTCAAGTACGTTGGAGGCACCAAGCTGGACGAGCGCATCATCAGAGCAGATCTCGACGAGGGTTTCGCAGAGGGCAGGCAGTACGGACGAGGCCGAAGTGGAGGTCAAGTGCGCGACGAGTACCGGGAGGAGTATGATCCCGGACGCGGTGGATACGGCAGAGCTGTGCAGCAGGGTGACCGCTATTACGCGGATGAGTATGACCGATGAACTGGGCCTGTCATCATCTGTCATGTTCACGAGCACGGTAGCGATGCCACGGGCCCAAAGTCTGCGACGCTCCGCAGAATCTTATCCTCTGATCAAGAACTATGTTCACAGCACTTGGCTGTTTCAACCTCTTGGTATCAGCATTTCACAGGGCTGCAGTTTGACACGCGAGGGAAGTCGACAGAGCCTCAAACGACCACAGACCGGAGTATAATCCGCAAGGACGATACCCTACAGCAGGTCCGTGATATCTTATCTTTTCTTCGACAGCCTGGACCTCACGCTCCCAGCCTGCAGGCAGATGGGACCGAGCTCGCACTAATTATTACGAAGCGGCGAGCCGCAGCCAGTGCACGTGCAGTGTTCATGCGCGAGCACCGGGGAATGCATTGGCCAGAACATGCATTCCATCGATAAATAGGTGCATCGACTTCACAAATGACGACAACAGCTCACGATCTTTCAACGTTGACAACCAAGGATCGAATTCGCTTCGCCGCACTTCTGCTTTGGAGATCCTGCGAGATGATGTGTGCCCGCAAACAACCACGACTCAGGGTCACGCCTCCCAAACCTTGAATGCACAACCAGGAACAGGTACGAGTCAGCGATCTACGCCGCTTACTCTGCCTTCGGTATAGCTTAAAGCAACCCAGCGCCGTCTTCTCATCAATGGAGCTTAGGCATCCCGGCGCTCACCTTTGCTATCTGGTCACATGTCAGGCGCCGTGGACGCCATCTGCAGAGGTGCTGCTGGTGCTGAGGTCTCCGATCGAAGGCAAAAGCCATCGACTGCGACCATGACTTGCCACACTTGTTACGTGTCAGTGCAACGATACAAAGATGGTATGGCTGCATTTGTGGCTGCCATGTAGGCGTTGCTTTCCGCGACGTGCTGAGTTGAGCTACACTCCTCCCCTTTCCTCATTTTCCTGCGCGCTTGTTGTCGTTGTCGTTGCTGCTGCTGTTGTTGTTGTTGTCGTCGTCGTCTTTGTTGGCGTAGGCTCCATGCCCCAGTGTACAGAATGGGGTTCAAGAGCAGTCGGCTGTTGTTGGTTGCTGCATTAGCGCTGATTGTGATACCAGTATCGCCTCAGACTGGTGCGAACCCGACAATAGCTGATCTGTCACAATGCGTGGTGAGCAACTTGCAAACATTGCCCCAATGCTTGAAAATCTGAGCAAATCACTGATGATCGCACTCAACAGAATAATTGTACACGGCCGATCCTCAAATCAAATGCGTGTGATCCCATCAGAGATCCATCATGTATATGCGGGAGCCAGATCACGGACGCGCTGGCGACGTGCATCAAGGCTAAATGCACCCCAGAAGATGGTCTCGAGGCGAAGAAATATCAAGCTGAGACTTGCGACTACCCTGTACGAAATTTGGTAGACAACAGCGAAGCCGTCTGCTGGGCCCTGTTCGCCGTGGCAATCCTCTTCAGCGTTTTCCGAGTCGTCTCGAGGTCGAAAATATGGGGTGGTGCAGGGTATTGGTGGGACGATTGGATGCTTCTGATATGCCTACTCCCCATGACCGGCATAACGGTGGTCGGGTTCTTGGGCTATGAGACCGGCCTGGGAAGAGATTACTGGGAAGTCGGCATACCTGGAATCGAGGCTTCGCTGAAGTACTTCTTCGCTGGCCAGCCACTGTACATTGCTGTCGTTTTCGGAACGAAAATTTCTCTCGTGCTGCTGTACTTGAGGATCTTTCTGACTGATGCGAGAGCGCTGCGAGCGGCATGCTGGATTGTGGTTTCGGCCTTGGCTATGTCTCTGGTGGCCTTCGAATTTGCGACAATCTTCCAGTGCATCCCGATCAGCTACAACTGGACTGAGTTCAATGGAGGTACTGGCCATTGTACGGATCGACGATCTCAGGTGTACGCTGCCGCGGGCATCAATATCTTCTTTGACGTTCTGGTCATCTTTATGCCGCTACAGCAGATCCTGAAGCTAGGAATCTCGTCCATGAAGAAGATCGGCATCTGCTCAGTCTTCCTGGTTGGAGTAGTTGTCATCGCCTGCAGCTGTGTGAGGCTACAATACCTTATCCGCTACGGGAAGGATGACAATGTCACTTACAATTACACGTACATCGCAATCTGGAGCTTGGTTGAGGTCCATCTCAGCATCGTGTGCGTTTGCATGCCGGCCACCGCTGGTCTTGCCTACAGAACCTGGAAATTCGCCCGCGGAGACGAGGTCGCTACCATGACAAGACCCGGCACAGCAGCAGATGGCGACGGGAAGAAACTCATGGGAGTTGGCGATGTGCCTGCCGCTGAAGAAGGCCGAGTCCTTGCTGCTGAAGCCCAAGTTAGAGGTCTTGGTTTGCAGGGTATGGGTGTCGAATCTTCGAAGTCTTCCGAGGATGATCAGAGAGGCTTCTACTTCGATGGAAAGTGGTTCACGGAAGGCCAGGCACAGGGCGAGGCATCAGACTCCCCCCAAATGATGAACTTGAACCGCGATTCGGTTCAGAAGCCTGAAGCAGCACATCTCAAAGCTCTCAAGGCCGATGCCCCTGCAGAGCAGCGGCCACAATCGCCTGACCGCCCGCATCTGTCACGAGGCAGATCTGTGCCAGGCAAGGGTGACGACAGAACAGCGACCGCTGCGCTTGAAGATACTGCATCTGGCGCTGGCAGTGGAAACTCTGATGCATCCGGCTCAAAGGCCTGTGCTGACGCAAACGAAGAGCTTGCAGCCATCCGAGCTGACATGTCTCTCAACCCGACTCGCAACCCCACAGAAACGACGACTGAACACACATCAAAGGTTACGTCCATGAACTCACCCCGTCACAATTCGGCCATCACATCGAATACCCTCAGCAGAAACTCGAGCACGGACAATGGCGTCTTGCTACCACCCAGCAACGACATCTCGTTGAGCAGCAGCTTCCAAGGCAGGAACAGCGATGACACTGACGAAGCTGCCTCGAGCGTACCCTCGACGGCCAAAGCTCATGAGGACCATCCACTTAGATCCCAGGGTGTCTCAATGCCCAACAGCAGACCAACGACTCCCACGGGAGAGCAGAGGAAGGCCAACATGACTCGATCCGCATCTTCAAGTCTGTTCAACAGTAGGCGAGCCTCTGGGGAGCATGCTGAGCAGGTCCTACGGAACGCGTTCCAGCGAGAGGGACAGAAGCAGAACGGAAGGCCTCGCGAGGTTACAAGGTCAGCTTCCAGCAGTCTGTTTAACAGCATCGTTCCAACCAGGCGACCCTCTACGGCCGATGGCGCACGTAGCAGTGGCGGCATGATCAGCACACCAGATAACAGAGGGCAATCTGGAGACCTTCGGGCTGCCCGCTATGCTCGTTCATATGTTGCTTACTACGAACGTCCATCACCCGTGCCGATACAGCCCTCGAGTGATCGAAATGCGAGCGAAGGGTCTCTGAACACGAAGCGTAACAAGGATTTTCAGGCTATCCTGGAGGCAAAACGACGATCTTTGAGATCACGATCTAACGATTCGAGCTTGTTCCAAAGTCACTCACATCAATCCGACCGATCACAGCAGTCTATTGACTCCAATGTCATGAGGACCGATTCGGATCAGTCCGTACAATCCCTCGAGCCACAGACTTTTGAATCCATTGGAGATCAACTTCGCACTGAGTCGGAGCAGCGCCTGGCGGTGCAGGCTGCACATGCCACGTTAGGCGTGGAGCTCGGTATGCCACTGAACGACGATGATGGTGTACCCCTGGGCGAAGATCAGACCGGGCCATGGCCCAACGTCCCAATGGGCGATACTGAACTGGAGACTGAGGAGAGCAGCCACGTTGTCTCGCCGCTCAGCCATGAGCACAGTCACAAACAGAGTCACAAACACAGTCATATCGTCTCGCCAATGTCACCAGACTACAGGCCTGCCGATCCGCAGGCCGATGTGCCACAACAGCAGTACAGCCAACCCCCTAGCCCTGGTCGACCTGGGTTCAGCTCGCATCCATTGGAGATGATGCGGACTCAACCTCCTTTCAGCCGGTCGTCCACGGGTAACAGCTCGCATCCTCCCCGCTCACGAAGCAGACCGGTATCAAGCGCAGAGGCGCGGCGCGATAGCGACTCTGCGCGCGCTGCTGCGACCCTGCGTGAGATGCAAGGCAATCGCGAATATGATGGCCACAGGCATCGATCGACTGATGAGGGCGATGCGAGTGAAGAGCAGCATCAGCGAAGACCAGCTGACCTGAGCAGAGCACCGTCCCTCAGAACGCAAATGAGGGCCATACAGCAACCGACATTTGACCAGCAAGTCCGTGAGAGCCAGGCGAACGTTCAAGAGCCTCCATCTATGCAAGGGCACATGTTCCCTGGCACCAGCGAAGAGCAGCCACCATCGATCGTGCAGCAACATCTAGAGCAGCTTAGCGCCATCACGTCCGCTAGTGCTGCTAGCGGGGAACGACAATCGGGCGATTCGGGGCAGTCTGACGAAACGCATGACTCGACCTACTCGTCTGCCGAGTCAGGTGAGCTTGACGTTCCCGCAAAGCATCAAGAGCAGCAACCCGAGGGCCAATATTCTCCGTCCTCACCCACTGATGGTACCTACACCACGGCAGACGAAGATCAGTCCACTACTTCTGCCCATCCATTGCAAGACTACGTCAGCGAAGGCAACCCTTACGAGGCTTCAAATCTGAAGGATGACCTTATGGATATACCGTCGAGGGTATCGGCCGTCGTCGTTGACGGCCCTTCAGGACGATATGAGCTTCGTCGAACCTTGACCGATGTAAGCTCTGACAAGCCTTCGGCGGAAGAGATACTCGCTGTCACTCCTCAGGAAGGATGGCGTCACCAGATCACCGGTCAGAGCTACTTTCCAGCTCCAGAGAACATGGCCAACTCAACTGCAGCGATGATCCACAAGATCCCCAGCGAGAAGCTCGCCGAGGCTAGTGCTTCGAACAATGGTGGCATACCCACCGAGCAAGTTTCGAATCAAGCAGCTTCAGCAGGCAGCTGGCACAACTCTAGCGGCATGCCTCGATCTAGCAGCAATTCCAGGCCACGGTTCGTGGAGGAGTACAACACGAATCGCTGGCGTAGCTTCAAACCACAGCTCCCAGCTGAGTCACGAGGCTCGTCTGTTCACAGCTTCTTCCGTCGTCAGGAAGACAACTCGTGTTCCGGCATTTACAGCGATCGAAACAACTCTTCACAGGGTTCAGGATTCCGCTTATATCCTGAGAACCAGGTCTCGCCGCGTCGACCATCGAGCTTCGACGGGTCCTTCTACAGTGGCTCGGACAGTGGCTCTCGACAGAACTTCAGACCACCTTATGAACAGCAGTTCTCACCAGAGCGTCCGCAGTACTGGCGCTACAACTCTGAACGAAGCTACCGTCCACGGTACGATGACCGCCAGTACTCGAACTACGGCTCTGAACAAAGTTATCGTCCACGATATGATGATCACCAGCAATCACCTTACGATGATAGACGGTTCTCACCAGGAAGGCCTTGGCAACCCAGGTACGATTCATACCAGAGTTTCCAACCACGTAGCGAGGACCAGTTCTTGCCTCCTAGAGAGTACCAGTCCCGCCGACAATCATATCACAGCTTCCGCCCACAGTATGACGATCAATTTTCGCCAGAGCGTAGTCTGGGCTCCAGGCGGACATTTAACTTTACCTCCCAACCACCTCAAGTGGAGGGTCAGTTCTCGCCTCAAAGACCGCAACCATCACGTTACTCATCCAACTTCTCTGACGCCAGCTTTAGAGAGTGGAAAGCCAACCATCAGTACCAGCCAACGAGTCCTCACCCAACCGAGGAAGTCATGTCTTTGATCGCTCAGCACGAACTTTGGAACGAACGCAACCCTACTGAATTTAGCAGAGACGGCACAGAGCCATCGCAGGCTGTTAACATGCAGCGCAAGTCTGATGAGCGACTAGCGTACATGGAGAACGAGCTGCCAGCTCCAGAGGCGGTCGACTACTCGCCGTCCACGTATCAGGATTCTCCTTCCGCTTCACCGCAAGAAGATCCTGGCTCACCTGGCATCAGCGTACCTCAGTATGAGTCTGAAGTCAGTGAAGAGCACAGGAATCGTTCTGACGATTGGGATCGGATTCAGAAGCAGCAAGCACAAGAACGACGTGAACGTCGGACGTCCGGTTACCAGTCGTCAGAAGGCCAACGATCCCGTACCGATAATGACACCGCATCAGAAGCCAGCACGCAGAAGTGGAATCCAGTTCGCCCTGCATCGCAGCAGACAAGCAAGTCGACATTACGGCCGACCTCGAACTCGTCTATCCGGCGCGACTCTCGCGATTCTTGGCTAGAAGACCAGGAGGCGCGAAGACAGATTGCCGCCGCTGAGAGCAAAGACGATGAAGACCGCAAAGCCAGCTGCTACAGTGGTATCTATGCTTACGACCCTCCGACCGCTGAGATGGTCTCTGCTATCGCTGGTCCGACCAATGAGTGGGGCATTGATCATCAGAAGCCACCAGGATTTGTCGCTCCTATCAAGCCTCCATCGCCGGACAATGCGACGGCGAAATGGCAGCCTGTCTTGTCACCGAAGGCGTCTCGGACGAAAGTGCCACAAGTCAAAGACACTAAGGAAGATCTTCCACTTCGTGCCAACCCCGAAAAACCCAACATCTCCAGCTTCCAGCAGCATCGATCTTCCCAGACTGCGCTCTACAAGCCTCACCACTCCCGTCAATCGTCCAGCTTGTCCACCAGCACCATCGGCAAACTCTCGCAGGCTGACGAGCACAGGCATGAGGCTGAGGATAGAAATCAACAGGCCAAGGACGTAGAGAAGTATCTCACCTCAAGGACCGGCTTTGCCACAGGAGATGCCACTAGTGGTGCCCAGCGTCACTTGATGGCATATCAGGATCAGATGCGGGACAGCCCGGCTGCGCGCTTCGCCCAAATTGCCGCCGAGTCCAGACCCACGACTGCACTCAAGCACTACCCAGTAGGCTCACCCGACCTCAAGAAGCCTCACAGAGATCCATACCAAGCGCAGAAGATGCATGAGGAACTTTCGAGCACTGCCAAGGCCGCTGAGCAGGCCAAGATCGTGACCGACTACGATTCACCCCTGGACAAGGGCTTTCCACCATCTCTGACAACAACCGAAAGCGAAGAAGACTCGACTTACTCCTCCACCGACATGAGTGATTCCGACCTGTCATCTCCCAGCCCTCAGAACTCCATGGACGCCACAGCCAACATTCCCCGCTTCCGCCCAGCTGGAGAACCAAAGTATCGCTTCGATGCCGGCAATGCAAAGAAGGATGAGAACGTTCCGCGCTACATCCCCACCGAAGAAGACACCCGCCGCCGTGCCAAAGCGTACGCCATCGCCCGCCAAATCATCCAACAAAGCAGAGCATCCGGCAGTGATGAATACGAACCATACCGCCGTCCTTCCACCGCCGATGGCGATCACTCAGCCCGTCCATCGCCGCCAAAGATGTTCGAAGCCTACAAATCCAATGACTCTAGCCGAAAGAAGGCTTCAAACCATGTCGAAGCCGTGAGCAAGAAGGTGAGCGAAAGGGCTAGCACCTCTTCCACCGACTCGAGTGGTTCTTCACACTCGGCGCCGTTGAGTGAGCAGTCGCTGGCTGGTATCGGGTCGAGGCATGGGCCGGGGCAGAGGGCTTCGGATGTTGATGTGAAGGCGAGGCCGGGGCAGAAGGGCAGGGAATTGAGGATGTCCTGGCAGGGGTAGGCCACGAAGAGGAAAGAGGAGGGAAAGGTAAGTCGGAATGCGATTGATTGTGCCATGAGAACGGAACACGGAACGATTCTCTCACCTGCTTGATACCACTTGGATGAACAGCACGATCTTCCCTTTTTCTAGAAGTGTGTAACTCTGTGTACTACTGTAGCTGTATATTAATGGCATTGACGTGGATGAGCATTTCATATCTTCTTTCACTCAATGATTGATTGTGTGAATGCTATGCTGTGGTACGGAACTGCTTCGGTAGAACCCTAAGTACTATACAATCTATGCAGTTCGATCATGGACTAGACGTATCGATACCGTGAACGATTGGTCTATGATTCGCGTGACGGACTTTCAAGCCGGAGTTTCTGCGTTGGTAGTAGAAACTCGATGTTGAGATCCCTGTCTTGTAACGCGGTAGTCTCGTGCTACTGCATAACAGTATGCTCGACGGACAGCGTTCATCCTGTTGCTTGCACACGAACAACCTCTCCCAACCACCAAGCATGAATTCGGTCATCGCCAGTCAACTCGGGATGGAAAGCTGTGGCAAAGACGTTGCCTTGCTTGACCGCGATGATGTCTCCATCCTCGCCAAGATCTTGTGCAGTAGTGGTCTTGTCACGGATAGCACGAGCTCGTCCAGGCAAGCGGCCTAGAATCTCCACGGGGGCATCAGTGGCTTGCTTTGCAGGGGCAAGGACAACTTCCGGTGTACTCGCGGCCGACGCGGCTTTTGAGGATGGCAGCACTTTCTCCACTACCGGCGCCCTGATGAAGACGGAATGGAAAGGCGAATCGAGGAACGGCAGGTCGAGGTTCGCTTCGAAGCTCTCCACCTGTCGTCCAAAGTAGTTCCTCTGCACGCGGACGTCCAAGCCGCCGATGAGTTCCTGGCCAGTGGCTTTGGACTTGTTGGCGCTCTCTGCCAGTAGGATGAGGCCAGCGCATGTTCCCCAAACAGGCTTCCTCTGCACCTTTACGAATTCCCGGAGCGGCTCCAGCAGTCCGGTTCGTTCAGCGATAAGCGAGATGGAGGTGCTCTCGCCGCCTGGCAGGACGAGGGCATTGCATTGCTGCAGCTGCTCAGCCGTCCTCACCTCGATAAAGGTGAAGGAAAAGTCAGCATCGTTGTCAGTTGTACTACGCGGGGTGGTGGTGGTGATGGTGGTAGTGGTAGCGGTAGCGCGGCGTCGTGCGGCCGCCTGTCGGAGCAGCTGGATGTGCTCGACGAAGGCGCCTTGCAGGGCCAGTACGCCGACGGTCAGTTGTTTCATGGTGCTATCATCATCAGAGGATAGAGGAGATGTCGTGCACATCATGCATGGCTCGATGGCATCAAGCATGGCCGGTCACCAAGTCCGGAATTCGAAACATCCTTCGGTACCCGGTAGAATTAGAACTCGCATAGTTTAGCCACGATTTGCACGTGGGGGACGCGCTGTCGCCATATGGTCGAACATGTGCACCACCACCCGCCATGACTTCCATGGACAACCGGCCTCGGCCTCGCCATCGCCATCGCGAGACACGGCAGTGCTAACTAACAACATCCCATGTCGGCATACAGTATGTTTGTTGGTGAAGGAACGACGGCTGTGTGATGACGGCAGCCTGAGCCACACACCACACAGGCGCCCTCTTTTGGGCTGGTCGGCTATGTGGGAAGTCCGAGAGCTAAGCCTCTAGCTCGCGACTTAGATTAGAAGCGTCAACGAAGTGAAGTAGTGCGCTGCCATGTTATCGTGTGTTCCAGCGGACTATCTGCATATCTCCAACGTCTCCCACCGTCTCTACCGAACGCACGCGCACACACTCCTCCCCGTGACTTGCAACGCGACAGCCTCCTTGACCCGCCACATTGCTGGCCATACCATATATCCCTACCACCGACAGCCCTGACAACGACACAGCTCTACGACAGGCCTTCCGAGCCCCTCGTTGGTCACTCGTCCCCCGTCGAGGGCATGCCCGACTGCACCGCAACCATCATGAGCTCAGGACTTGTCGTATCGGCCAGGAAGCGGGCCCTGTCCCAGCGCCTGCCCTTGAGCCTGCCCAAATTCCCCGACATAACCACTTTGATGAATGGACTCGCCAACAGCATCTCCTCGACAACCTTGTCTCTAGCTGGACCGGATGGCGGCGAGATCTCGTGCTGGCTGTTGGACACGAGGAGTCTCTGGCCTGGGCAGAACATCTGGGCCGCGCCCGGAGCAGCAGAAGCGATGGCTCTGATATCTATGGCGGAGCAGAAGGCCATCTCGACCAAGATGTTCATACAAGACGCGAGGATGAGCCTCGGGAGTGCTCTACTCAAGCGTCTGTTCGTTTCGAAGACGCTGGACATACCGTGGAAGGATGTTGCCTTTGCCAGGAAAGGAGATCCGAAGCACGGCAAGCCATGCGCCGTGGACGCTGTCGGTCGTCCAATTGCGGGCATTGACTTCAACGTCTCGCATCAAGCAGGCCTTGTGGCCCTGATCGGTTGGGACGGCAAGAAGCAACACCAGTATCTGCCCGGTGGTGGCATTGAAGGTCACCGTAGCCCGAACTCCAACTTTGATCCTGATGTCATGGTCGGAGTAGACATTGTGTGTGTCAACGAGCGCGACGACTACCGGACTATCGACGAAGAAGGTCTCGATGGCTGGGTGGACATCTACGACTTTGTCTTCAGCGACGAGGAACGATGGAGCATGAAATATGATGTCGATTACGTTACCCTGCTGGATGGCTCCATACTGGGCAGGGAGGAACTTGGACGACACGATAGATGTATTGAACGCAATAAGCAGATTACACTGAAGACCCCGGCTGGGAAGGAAGTGCAGTTCAACTCCGACCTCCTCGTCGACGCGAAGCTACGACGATTCTACACATTCTTCTGCTACAAGGAGGCATACGTCAAGCTTTCCGGTGAAGCCCTGTTAGCACCCTGGTTGAAGCAGCTGGAATTCTTCAACGTACGAAGTCCGAAGCCCGGTCAAGTCGCGAGATGCAGTACACACGGACAATGGGGCGAGGAAGTCGACGATGTCGAGGTGCACATGAACGGACAAGAGGTCTGCGATGTGAGGATGAAGATTCAGTCTTTCGAAGAGAGCTTCATGCTATCAACTGCTATTCAAGGCCAGATCGAGGGGATCAAAGTCCCGGCGTTCAAATCGCTCGACCTACGAAACGACATTCTTGCATACGCGCAGAGGCACCTTAACACACCGCCATCGGACTACAGGTGAGCCGTCCAAGATGCGTGCCATAATACCATCAAGAACCAGGCTTACAGAAGTCGCAGCTTTGCACGACTGTGAAGTAATTGGCCACCGGCGTCATCTATCGGCAGAGTCCCCGCTGCCAGACGCAAGGACACGTACAGGGGTGGTACAGCACCATTTTCGCCATTTCAGTAGGCGCTTTGGGCGAACGCAAGGAGACACGCGCGGCTCACGAACAACAATCACGGGCAGACCGGGAAGCGACAGCGGGAAGCAGGCACAGCGCTACTGCATCGTCGACCTGGCACGTGGCCGAACACCACTCATTTCCATCCAATCCCGAAGGGAAAATGAACAGTCGCCGACAGCCGTGCTGGCTACCCAACTTTTACAATCCACCAAACAGACTTTCATGCACAGCCAGACACATTCTGCATGGCCGAGGAGCCATGAGAGCAGCATACACAGGCTCCATATCAGAGACAGCTGGCGAGAGAACGAAGATAGCAGACAGTCCTGCTAGGGTGAGCAGGGACGTTGTCGGGGCGTTTTCGGTGTAGGCTTCGGTGCATACAGTAGGTAGTACCGGAAGAATATGGGGTGCAGGGCGGAGACTTCAAAGAACCGCAAGACATGCTCATCACCGAGATCGCGACGACGAGAACGAGATCGAAGATTTTTTAGTTGGTGTTGTGTTTTTCCACGCGGCTACTTTAATCTCTAATTGTCATCTATGGAAATCGATATATCATGTCAGCGAAGTTGCCAAGATCTTATGCTGCGATGCAACGTCCCTTTCGTTCCCGATGCGAGCGGCCCGGCGATGCTGAGGTGCCACGGCGTTGACGTGAGCATCCTCGTCGATTGGCGGCAAACGTGCAGCTCACATGCACCTTGCTGATTGGTGTGGCTGAGGAGGATGGCTACCTACCTTGGTAGTCATCGACTCAGCCTTATGTCCAAGAATGTGCTCGGCAGCCGCGGCGGTGAAAGCGCATACGAGGGCTGAGAGCTGAACATACACTCTGATCAAATGGTTCGCATTTCTTTCCAACACCCTGCTCAATAGCTGACTGCCCAAACTTCGAACTCATCTAGATGCAGGAGGCCAGTGTAGACGCGGCGATCTCATCTTTCGACCTCATGTGCCACTCATACCCGTGGAGTGGCAGTCCGTCTCGTATCAAAGTCGAAAGACAGATGTCGTCGTTCCAGGGGGCGTGCCCCTCCAAAGCACTCGGGGCATCTTTTTGAGAATCTTGCACGTGAGGGTGTCTTGACGTTTGGTGAAGGATCATTACGCCCCTGACCAGTTGCTAATTTTGAGGCCACAAGCTTCCTTACCCAGGCCGGTACAAGCTGAATGGCCCCTCATAGGTCGCTTGGAAGTGCAGTGTTGTCGCACAAGTTCTCGGATTCGTGATGTCACCTCAGCTTCCTGGCCTTCCCGCCCCTTGTGGAGACGAAGCACGTTCTGCATCCCTGTTATTCAGTCTTCTCGGTCTGGTCGCATGCTGTTGGTGGGACAGAGGACAGGCTACCTGATTGTGTCTTGATGCTATGGGTTGATACGGCGCTCGGAAAACCTCGTGTTGTGCTTACCGTCCAGGCGGTGTCATGTAGCCAAGTTGGGAGTTGAACCCCTCCGAGAAAAGAGGTCATGATTGCTAGACGAGGACAGAAATGCGATTCCCTGCAGACAGGGCAATGCTATCTCTTCGCAATGGAGAGGAGAGAAAGGAGCATTGTTGAAGCAGTCCGAGCGACGCTTTGAAACCCCTTGAAAGCAATGGCTTTCCAATGTCTGGATGGAAGTCGCGTCGTGCTTAAGGGCGAATACGTCAAGCCTTCCAGGTCTGCTCTGGTCTAGGAAGTGATGTAGGAGGTGATAGTGATAGTTCATTCACCACATGATCGTTCTGGAAAGAGTGGAGCACTGGCTTTGCAGGGACCAGGCCAGGCAATACTACATCTGTTTGGTGCAGGTTGTTCGCCCAAGGCCAGCTCTATCGATCGGTCAAGTCGAGATTTCTCTTTCTCTTGTGCCTCCAACGAAGTCGCTGTCGTTCGAAATGCCCAAATCCCAGAGGTTATAAAGAGATGCGACCGAGAAGCGAGTCTGCCCATAGACTCAATGCTGTCGTGTGCTTCGAAAGAGGTCCGTCGTCTACTGGCTTTCATTAGCCCTCTAGCATTTCAAATGCGCATGCCCGCCCGGCGAGGGCTAATAGCATCTATCTCTCCTGTAGCCGAGCAACTTGGGAGGGGCTCACGGCAGGAGGGCTTCCGTGGAAGGGAAGGACATTCTCGTAGTGGGACCTCAGTGCAGTGGTGGGCTAATGGGATTTTATTGAGCTGTTGGAAGCTCAGGGCAGCTACATCAAATATTGACGGCCGCTAGCTGGACGATACTGGATTTCGATGAGACCTGCGTCGCGTATAGTTGTGCACCACCCGCGCCGAACTTCTAGATCAGAAAATAGGGTCTACATATAGACGCAACGACGACTCTACGACTTACCATCTTGCAAACGCCTTCGACACTACAGTAGCATTTGTTCCCTTTGTAGCACAGGACATCCCTCTATTCTCTATTATGTCTGCTCTACAGGAAGGCAAGGTTAAGAGTGTACTCTCAGGAGACACTTTGATTCTTCAAAACAAGAATAGACAAGAACGAACACTGAGCCTGGCCTTCATCAATGCTCCCCGATTGCAATCCGACGAGGTGAGTCGATCTCATAAGCTATGGTCACTCTTCCGTGCCTCGGCGAGCTCATGTTGCATGGAGAGTATCCCATGCACCAGGCGCTTTTTTCGACTAACACGCAATCCGCAGCCCGGCAGCTTCGAATCACGCGAATTCCTTCGAAAGCTAGTAGTCGGCAAGCCAGTACGATTCTCAGTCCTATATTCGGTTCCTCAAAAGACAGGTGGAGCATCACGGGAGTATGCTGTTGTGTTCCTGCAAGACGGTCCGCAGCTGCCGGAGCGTATCGTGCAAGAAGGCTGGTCGAAACTACGAGACGATGCCAATCGAAACGCAGAATCGCCTGCCGCAGCCGACTTACTCGAAAAGCTGACGGCGCTCGAAGCACACGCAAGAGCAGATGCCAAGGGGCTGTGGGCAGGAAAGCCTGCAGTGGTGCAGAGCATTCGCGAGCTGCCCGATCCAAAGGCATTCGCAGAAGAGCACAAGGGAGAGCCGATTGATACCATAGTCGAGCGGGTTCTGAGTGGAGATCGCCTCATTTGCAGGCTTATGCTGTCGCATACCAAGCACGTGCAAACAACAGTCCTCATTGCTGGACTGCGGGCACCAACGACTGCGAGAACGAACCCTTCAGACGGCACAACACAGCCTGCAGAGCCTTGTGGAAACGAGGCGCAGGCGTTCGTAGAGGATAGACTGCTCCAGCGCAACGTACAGGTGAGATTGCTAGGTGTATCGCCAGGCAACGTGCTGGTAGGTGAAGTGAAGCATCCAGTAGGCAACATCGGCGAGTTTTTGCTCAAAGAAGGTCTCGCGCGCTGCGTTGACCATCATTCTACATGGCTCGGAGCAGAGATGGGCAAGCTACGTCAAGCGGAGCATACGGCGAAAGAGCAGCAGAAGGGTCTGTTCAAGGGACACTCCACACAGCGTACTCGTGGTAATGAGCAGGAAGCCGTCGTCAGCAGAGTTTTCTCGGCCGACACACTGCACATTCGCAACAAGGCTGGTAAGTGCAAAGCGCGTCGTGCAACGCTGCCCTCCTGTCAAATCGCGAGGACTAGGCGACCATGGCGAGAGCGTGTGGCTGATGATCACACAGGGCAAGAGAAGCGCATCAACCTGAGCAGTGTCCGCCAACCCAAGCCGAATGATCCAAAACAGTCTCCCTTCAGCGCCGAAGCCAAGGAGTTCCTACGAAAGCGTCTTATCGGTAAACATGTTAAGGTCAAGATCGATGGCAAGCGGCCAGCAACAGACGGCTACGACGAGCGAGAGATGGCTACTGTCACTCAGAACAACAACAATGTCGCCCTCCTACTGGTTGAGAACGGCTATGCATCTGTGATACGTCACCGCATGGACGACACTGACCGCAGTCCTTTGTACGACGAGCTACTCGCAGCTGAGGAGGCAGCACAGAAGGATCAGAAGGGCATGTGGAGCCCCAAGCCACCATCAGCGAAGCAATACGTCGACTACAGCGAGTCGCTTGAGAAGGCTAAACGTCAACTCACCCTCCTCTCGAAGTCACGCAAAGTGCCTGCAGTGGTAGATTTCGTCAAGTCTGGCAGCCGCTTCACAGTTCTGGTGCCTCGCGAGAATGCCAAGCTCACCTTTGTGCTGGGCGGCATTCGTGCTCCACGCAGTGCTCGCGGCCCTAACGACACCGGCGAGCCATTCGGCCAAGAGGCACATGACTTTGCCGTCAAGCGATGCATGCAGCGAGACGTGGAGATCGATGTTGAAGACACCGACAAGCAGGGTGGCTTCATCGGACAGCTGTACGTCAACAGAGAGAGCTTTGCCAAGATCCTCGTCGAGGAAGGTCTAGCCTCAGTACATGCTTTCAGCGCCGAGAGATCAGGTAACGCGAACGAGCTTTTCCAGGCCGAACAGAAAGCCAAGGAAGCCAGACGTGGCTTGTGGCATGACTGGGATCCTTCGCAAGAAGCAACAGAGAATGGCGAAGACTACGATGAACCCGCCACGAACGGTACTAATGGTGACACTGCTTTGCCCCCACGCGAGAAGAACTACAAGGACGTCACGGTGACCTACATCGACCCACAGACTGCACGACTGAAGCTACAGATCATCGGTTCTGGCAAGGCGAACCTGGATTCGCTGATGAAGGAGTTTGCGTCTTTCCACGTCTCGCCTGGCAATGGACAGCCGCTACTGCAGCCACCGAAGGCCGGCGATGTCGTCTCGGCCAAGTTCACGCAAGATGGCGTGTGGTACCGTGCACGTGTGCGACGCAATGACCGCGAGAAGAAGACTTCCGAGGTTGTTTACATCGATTACGGCAACTCTGAGATTCAGCCATGGAGCGCCTTGAGACCACTCGACCAGGCCAAGTTCGGCCTACAAAAGGTGAAGCCGCAAGCTGTTGATGCCGCACTTTCGTTTCTCCAATTTCCCACGCAGAAGGACTACCTCGAGGACGCCGTCAATGCACTCTACGAAATGACTGACGGCCGAGAGCTTGTTGCCAACATCGACCACACCGATTCGAAGGAAAACGTCATGTACATCACTCTTTTCGACGCGAAATCGGGCAACCCGCTCAATAGCATCAACGTCGACCTTGTCGCAGAAGGTTGTGCGAGACTGTCGCCAAAACTACGACCATTTGAGCGCGCTGCGCCGGACGTGGTGGCCTTCGTAAAGCAGCGCCAAGAAGAAGCGTTCAGCGACAAGCGCGGTATGTGGGAGTACGGAGATCCTACTGAGGACTAAGCTACTGGCAATGGTATACAGCTTGGAAAAGTCTATTGGACGTTCGTAGGCATGACGCGCTGATGCGCGCCAATTTCAAGGAACCCCAAATTCAGCAGAACATTTTCGAGGGCTCTTGACGGAAGAGGTGGTGGCTGCGCTCCAGCCGCGGCAGCAATGTGAACCTGCGTAGTGAGCTAGCTATAGGCAGCTCGGACCTATACAAGTCTGTCGAAGTGAAGCACAGCGCGCGCCTCCGTCTCTGCCCCGAAGGCAGGAACTGCGCAGCCCTGTTGCTATCGTTGCGAATGAAAGACAGGTTAGGCCTCGTGCAGGGACCCATCTCTTTTGCCGAGGCCCTTCGCATTGCTCTACCCAACCATCGTGCTGGTCTAAGAAAGTGAATCCGACATGTGCATTACAGACTCACGAGCGTAGTGGTCGCGACCCTTGCAGTAAACATACAAATAAGTATAGTGTTTCGATAGCAAGGTACGTAGTTGTTGCTGCAACGCATGCGGCCGACAAGTCTGTACACAATCCGCCTAGGTACCCGTGCGGGCTGACCTTCAGCCACCGACAGATGGCTGTCACAACCTAAGTCGCTCGCTGTCGTCATGAAGTCGGCAGGCGAGTATATTGGCCCGAGTCCGAGCACGCCTCATGTATTGGTATGAGGTGCAATACGACAGGAGGCTAGTGTCTGGCATTTTCGATTGACAAGTAGTGCTCTCCGGGGCGGGACCTTGTGATGTATCACACCCAGCTTCCTACGTCGTTCAGGGCTGTTCCCAAGACTGATCCACGAGCAGTCCCGCTCAGGCAAATTGCCACCTTGCGTTGACCTGTTTTCGTGCAACCTGCAGCCGTGTTAGCTTGATCGAGAGCCCATGATAAATACTGAAACTTACCAGAGGAGCAACCACAAAGGTAGCCACGGCAAGAGCGGCCACGGTAGCCAGCATCTGGAATTTGTTGAAGTCCTTGCCAAGGATATCGAAGCTGAAGCTCGGGCTGAGCCTGGTGCCGAAAATGTCCAGGCCATACCCAAACACCAAGCTTGTGCTTTCGATCAGAGCGGGACTGGTAATGACGTTCGTGATGCCGATGACTTCTCGCTTGTGAGTCAAGAGCCATTTCGGGTCGAATTCGATAGTCGGCGTGTATCTTGCAAGGCCCTCCGCTTGCTCATCCTTGGTGGGATCTCGGCCGATCGGACGACGAGGGTCTACTATCCCGTAGGGGATGCCAACGATAGAATTTGAGTCTGGGAGGACTGCCAGTATCTGTCGAGACGTGATGCCCTGACGGGTCTGAGTCACTGCTAGCTTCGAAATGCTCTCCGGAATCTGATACGATCGGAGCAATACAAATGGCTCTGCAGGTTCTTGGAGGGATGAAGCATTGACAGTGCCGCTCAGCGGTCCGCGGTCGTTGGGCACGAGAGATTCAAACATCTCGCCCACGACCAGATGATGTCCTTTTGGCGTACCATCCGAGGACTCGGTGGTGTAAGAGTACGTGAACCAGTTCTCTGAAAGGAGGGAAGGTATCGGTGCCAGCAGGTCGATGCCAGTGTGCGTGTCGGCATACAGAGTAGCTCCCGAGACTGTGTCTAGTACATAGAAGGACGCTGACTTAGCCGCGTCATTGGCCGTGGCTAACAGAGCCAAATTCGGGCTGAGGTATTTGTAGAGCACCCTTCGATCTCCCAGCACTTTGCCAATTGAAGCTACTGGGTCGTTGACAGGCCGAGGTTTGAGACTCAGGACACGTTCTTGATCAGACGTAATGAAGTGCCAGACAGGCCCGCCAGTAGCATCCCCTGCCTTGATTGCTTCAAGCTGACCGTCTCGCATCGTGAATTGCACGCTGTCGGCTGCAGATGAGCCTGTATTAGCAGCAGCAGTGACTGGTACTGGCTCTCCGTTCGTGGCATTTAGTCTGTGGCTTTCACCTTCGCTTCCCGAAACCAGCACGAGAATGCCATCCCAAGCTGAAGTAAACTTGGGAGTCCACTTTTGGCCTGCCTTCAAGTTCAAGATTTGCCTGGTCCAGAGGATTTTGTTTGGATTCGCGGCGTCCAAAGCCACGACTCTACCAGTCCTGGTAGCACATGCAACGACCTGGTGGAACCCAAACACATCACCAACGAGCCCGCTCTCGGCAGTAGTGCCGGACAGACCACTTCTGAGCTTCTGCGGAAGAGACGACAACACCTCGGGAAGTCTCTGCCAATCCTGAATGTGTCGTTTCACACGATGAACGTAAGCCGATACTGGGTTGCTGTGCGCTTCCATCTCGAGATCACGCTTGAAAACCTCCACCTCCACAGGGGCCGCAAACGCCGCTTCCAGTGTCGTGGCCAGTACCTCAGGTCGCTGCCATACAGGTGTCCCTTCTCGAATGAGGATCCAATCGCCGGTGGTCAGAAACACTGCAATTCGTAATGCAGATACTGCGTCGCCCTTGACGGAGACTTCCGATACTGCGTGAACTGGCTGCACGACTTCACCCTGAGACGCAGCCACGCCGAAGTTGGCGCCCGTGATCGGCCATCTTCCAAGTGTACCGTGCGATACCGATGATACAGTCACAATCTCACTCTGCGTGATCCTCGTGAAGTAGACATTTGCATCAGAAGTGCCAGTAGAGAAGGCGCCACTACCGCCAATCTTCGGCAATGCATAAGCCTTCTCGACTTTACTCCTCTTGAGATCAATATGGTACACCTCGGCCCAGTGAGAAATTGCAGTCTCGTAATGTACCAGGAAGTGCGCGAGGGAGTTTGTGTGAAATGGTGCGTGCAGTCTGATTCTTGTCACGGACTGGTCATCGTGCTTGTCAATACTGAACGAGGTGACGCCTTTGCTGCCAATGATGTTGACTTTGAGTATGCTGTATGCAGGATCGGTCCATGCAATGATGGGTGAAGCAGAGTTGGCACCCACTGACACAATGAGGTCTGTCGAAGATAACTCACTGTCGGAGCTTAAGGTGTATTCGTCATTCTTGTGCCCGCTGACCGGATCCAGAGCTAGCACTTTGATCTTGATGTTACCCATCAAAGTCTTGTGGAGTAAGATGGCGAATACCTCGGTCGAGGATGCGGAGACCTGATATGGAATATCTCCACTGTCGAGTTTGTACGTCCACTTGACAGCGCCCGATGTGCCATCCAGTCGCTGCACATTGGGATGCGCGCCACTCGCAAGAACAATGGCATCCTTGGCACCGGGTGCCTCTCTGCCATCGCTCAGCTCCAAGATCTCGAGGTCCTCCAGACTTCCATCGACGTGGTGACTCCAAGCCAGTCTACCATCCGCAGCGCTCCAGGCGGCAATTTGACCATCGATGCCGGACACAACCACGTCCTGCCCTTGACCAGCTCGGAGGAAGCTGGGCGCGTGTTGCGTGGCGTTGGCCTTGAGTGCATGCCGCCATACCAGCGCGCCGTCCCTTGGGTTGACAGCACCAATGACACCTTCGTCGGAGAGCGTGTAGATCAGCGATGCTTTCGACTTGGGGTTAGGCTGGTGGAAGAGAGTCGTGTCCTCTTTTGGCAATCCCACCAAGGCATAGTGATAGTCGACGTGCCAAGCTTCATCGGCGAAGACTGCTAGTGATGATCCAAGCAGTGAGGCTATCAATCCGAGAAGCGGAAGATGCATCTTCATCGGCGACAGCAGAACATTCGCGAAGTAGTATGCTACTGTAGTAGGGTACTGCAGTGGTAAACTTGCGATGTGCGCGAGTCAAGCTAGCGGCCGCAACACCCGTCGGCGGAGGTTCCCCCGCCACAATCTCCAGAACACTTTCACAATTCAAACAATTTACTCAGGCGTCGAACATTTACATCGTCAGAGTCGTTGCGGTAGCGCACTGACGGATGGATGACCGAGCAGAATCACTCCGGTTGCAGGTGGTATACCGATGCCGACCGCCAAGGTCGGGCGGGTACAGCAAGCCGGAATTATGCATGGTCGGCCGGCAGCAACATGCTTGTGACGTTGTATGGGGGTTGCTGCTACTGGCGGACGTGTCTTGCATACATGTACTCGAACGGATAAAGGGTGCCGGAGGTGTGGGTTGCTTCAATGGCGTCTCTGTCATACGCTACGCTCTAAGCTTTGAACTGTTTACAGCACGTTGTTTGTGGTGACTTCCGGTGGGTGGTTGCAGACGGCCGATCATCTTCGATAAGGTAATCCCGCGCCCGCAAACACTGGGATCGTAATGTCCGCTGGCTTCGGCGCGCAGCGCGTGGCTCGCCTCCCGACGGCCGGGTAGTTTAGCTCGTTCAACCAGACAGATGTGCTGCAAAAAGCTGTGAGGGGCCATCATCATCATCACTCTATTGCAGACGAGACGGTGCCAAACAACACTTGATAGGCCCGCTCTTCGTGTGCGAGCAGCTCCGCAAGAAGCTGACAGGCATCGGCCCTGGCATCCGCTGCATTATTGTGCATTCAGTGGTTGCTTAGCGAGGCCGCGGCGTCAGCGAAAATGCCAGGGAGTGGCGCGGTTCACACATTGTGACGGCGTGATAAACACTCTAACTTAATAAACATAGGTCGCTGTGCACGCATTATTATTGTGATGGACTCTCGAGCTACTGCATTCATGGCGCGCAGTAGTCAAAGCCACATTTCCCTTCCTCCAAACTTTTGACCACCTTCCTGCCACTGCTGCTACTGCTGCTGCTCCTCTGTTCGCGACCCGTCGCGCTGCGCATGCTCGGCTCCGTGTTGCGTCACTTAACGCCTCGACCACTGGTAGTACCAATCTACCTGTAGCATTGACAGCCGTGCCACGCGCTGAATGGATGCTCGTACCACAGAAGACTATTTTGACCGAGAGACTGTCTGCCGAGCTGGTCCTCCCACCGCGTGGTCTCGTCGAATCCGGACTCTTGAGCTTCGTGCTGCGAACGACGTCCGCGGATCGGATTTGCAAGAGGGGACCTGCCGTGGGGACAGAACGCAATCGGGGCGCGAGAAAGAGCCTGTCACGATACCCAGAAGCTCATGTCGCGTTCGGCATATCAGAGAGAATACCACATCGCCATGCTGGGCACTGGCGGGGTAGGCAAGAGTTGCCTGACAAGTACGTGGAATGCAGCATTATGTGTACCGTGTCGAAGCTCACAATGGCAGTGCAATTCGTCCAAGGAGTGTTCGTGGAGCGCTACGATCCCACCATTGAAGATTCCTATCGAAAACATGTCGATGTAGACGTAGGGGAACGCACAGCTTCAAAGGTGATGCACAAAGCGCTGAACGCGATTGCAGGGCAGATCGGTCATACTGGAGATCATGGACACAGCCGGGACTGAGCAATTCAGTGAGTGAACGCCAACGTCGCATTTGTATTACACTTTGCTGATTACTTACAGCTGCGATGAGGTATGCAATTTCGTCTCTAACTTTCACTAAGAAGGAGTGATCTGACTGCCGGCCAGAGACATGTACATGCGCCTAGGCCAAGGCTTCCTGTTAGTGTTCAGCATTACATCTGCATCGTCCCTCCGTGAACTGGTCGAGCTTCGAGACCAAATCGTACGGACGAAAGGCGACCCCCATTTCCCCATGGTTCTTGTAGGGAACAAGTCTGACCTGGAGGAGGACCGAGCCGTGTCGAGGGCAAAGGCTTTCCAGCTGTCGCAAAGCTGGGGCAACATACCATATTACGAAACCAGCGCACGAAGAGCTACGAACATCAACGAGGTCTTCACCGATGTCTGCAGGCAGATTATCAGAAAAGATCTCGCACGAGCACGACCTGAGGAGCGAGAGCGGCATCAGAGAACGCGACGGAAGCGACACCGGCGTGATGATGATCGTAGGGGCGGTGGCGGTAGTGGTGGGTCCAAGTGCGTGATACTATGATGTGACTGGTGCCACGCTACAACCGGAGCAAACGTTGTCGGATACAGCCATTTGGAAACCCGCATAGGACCACCACAGCGTTGGGGGCGTTGTCAACGAAGCTCGAACAGCCAGCTATGTGAAAGCAGAACATATCCAATCCACAGAGCCATCACAAGCAGATCAGCGCTACGACTCTCCATGCTTTTTTAGAGTCATCCTCACAACCGCATCCAGGTCCTCATTCTCAAGACCCAAGTCCTTCATCGCAAAGTCTTTCTTCTCCTCCCAATTGGCATCGATAGCGCCCAGCAACCATACAAGGTTCTCCATGGCTTCCAGATCACCAGCATCGGCCTTTCGCTTCTCCTCCAGCTGGTATTGCTTTGCATCGTGCCTCACTGTCGTCCATTTGGATTGAGTAGCACGCTCTAGAGCGCTGACCATCTCATTCTGCGAAATTAGAAAGCTTTGCACGTAAATCATCCGGTTCTTCGTCACCTCGGGACGCTGCAATATGCGCACAGTCGCTTTGCTAATTTGAGAGAACGAGCTTGCTGACCACTTAGTCTCCCCGTCGTCAAGTATCTCGACCCGGCGGTCCTTAAGCCACACGTGCAGGAATTCGAGGCTCCAGTCGAAGAAGTGGCCGCACACCAGAGATGTCCAGCTGAACTCAGGATGCTTCTCTGCGAGCTCAATGAGGTACTCCCGGAATGCAGACTTGTGTCTATAGAGCGGGACTAGTTCCTGCGTCAACGGGCTGGATGAGTCCACTGAACCAAACTAAGGGTAAGTTGTTTTAGCATATCTGTCCCAAGGGTGTGCGCAGAAGCCATGCGTTCCGAGTGCGTCTCAGGTATCGCACTTTGGCAAATTTGCCTGAGCTGACTCACATCAGCAGGTATAAAGCCTAGATCTCGTTGTAAGCACCACCTCCGCGCGGAAAGAACGATCGGCCGTACGTTTCACGCCAGCACGCACTGCAGCATCTGCAATGCGCTTTTGTAAGTCCGTCTGACTGCCCTTGATAGTCACGACCACAGCATCCTGTCCTTGGAGAGCATCTACAAGCTCATTGACCTCGAACGCATCGTCGACGGTCACTTGCTTAGGGTATGCCGTAGTTGATTTCGAAGATTTTCTCTTGAGCACCGTGACATCGAAACCGTTCGAAGAGAGTGCTTCGTAGATTGAAGGTCCCAGATTTCCGTCTGCGCCGAGCAGCGTGACAGTGGTGATGCTCATTTTCAAACACTCGTGAATCCGGAGTTGGCAGGAAAGTGGTTGTCGGAGAGTGGTGGTGCTCGTTATGGTATGTTATATCTGGAACATATTGAGGAACCGTGATAAATGGTGCCAAGCCTCCTCGGTAGCTATCGGCTTTCAAGACCGACAGGGCAGTTCATACCGATGAGGTGATCAAATGCAAATTTCGTGGCACTTTGCACGCCTGATGATATTCTATCTCGTGAAGGTCGCCACGAAAGCCATGTTGTGGCATGGAACTACTGGTTCGGATTGCTTAGTCCCGGGCAATGCTTCAGCCCTTGCGAAGCAATCAATCATTGGTGCATTCCACCAAAGGCTTCCTCGTCGATACTACGGCGAAGCACTCGGCGGCAACACAGATACGCCACCAGTCTTTGGTGTATTCTCAGCAGACGGACCGAGTTTTATACCAAGAAGATCTCCTCGCTGGCAACGCTCGCATCATGCCAAACCTCACCCTCCATGGCGTCCAGGACAAACGCTTCCGTCAGTAGCTGGAATTCCCTGTTCAGTGGCCCGTTCCTGACAGTCGGTCGAAGCAATATCGGCACTGGAGCGCCTTGCACAACTGCGAGACTATCTCCCCATGCCAACCCGTCACGAGCAAGGCCAAAGCGACCCTTCTCGTTGATGAAGAAGACCCGACCACGGAGGAAGCTAACAGTGGCGTAGTGCTCGATCTCGGGATCGTTGTTGATGTTATCTTGGCGGATTTCACCATCCGACTGCTGGAGATAAGCCAGGAGTGCATCATACTTTGCCACTGCTTCTTCTATCGTCAGCTTCCGGCCCTGTTCTTGGTCGGCGGTGATGATGCGTGCGATAGCTGCATGTTGGTCGGGATAGATGTGAGGTCGGCCGCGGTTGGTATGCAGCAGCGACATCGAGGAGAAAAGCCACTCCCGGATGCTTGCGGCAAGGTTCTCCTCCGAGAAGCGCAAGCCTACCGAAGCAGCGGTCAACACTCGATCAAAAACTTCACGGTCAATGGCAGTCGGAAGGCTGTATCTGCACTCAGAGAGCTCTCAGCAATGGGGACAATCTCTTTGACCTCGCCGCCGCCAGCGTTGTAGCAGGGGGAGTCCAGCCAAAGTGGACGAGCTTGCCAAGGGACGGACCAATCTGGGCACCATGATGGTAGTTCCAGGAGCTGATTGCATAAGCCAGCACTATAGACGAACTCCAGTTGCCTGTTGGACAGCGCCATTACATCGCAGCTGAATTCCGAGATAGCATACGCTATACGCCGCATGTATTGGAGCGCGAACTGTTGGTACAGTGTCTCGATATCGATGGCATAGTCAGGTCTTGTAACCAGTCGGATGATGTGGTGGAAGGCGTATAACTTATCCCGATGATCCGTAGCATTACAATCTTTTGCCATGCGAAGAACATAGGGAGCCATACAATCCTCACTGGCATAGTCTTTGACCGCTTGTTTCGTGCCCTGCTCGGTAATTGCACGCAACTCCTCCATGAAGCCAACGTATTGCGCAGCACTTTTCGAGCCAAGCATATGGTTGATACCAACAGATGAATGATGCATCGAGTCGACGATATGGACCAACTTAACAAAGTCATTCCACATAGCGGTAGTCGGCCCACAGGTAACCACGATATCTCTAGCACACGCGATCTCTTGTATCACCCATAGTCTCTTGAACCAAGGACGAAGCAGAAGTGCCCTGAAAGCGTGCCATGCCTTTTCTCCCCACTTAGGGACCTCCGGTGGCGTTTTACTGTGATCTGTAAGATCACTAGGGCTTTTGTACAGGCCTGGCCAGTAACGTCTGATCCTTTTTGGTAAGTCCATAGCACCTGCGGTATCTTCATCTGCCTCTCCAAGCCAGACAATTACACCACTGGCCAGGCGAAAGATGGCACCCATTTTGGAAACCTGATCGTTGCGGTCGATGATGCTGCTTTGATCTACGCATATTTGGTCGACCCAGAGGTTGACAACGGTACTTGATGCACGCGCGTTTCTAATGGCAGCCTGTAAGTTCGCCGTGATCCGAGTTGCATGGCCATCGACAAAGACTGTCTCTTCGCCCTTGCTCATATTCCAGCAGTAGCTGAGAGCGATGAATCGTGCGTTACTGTCCTTGAGAGAGATCTCCTGGAGGCGGCACTGAATGGGCTCATGATATTGACCAGGAAGGACGCTTGCCACACGAAAAGATCCTGATATTATTTCTCCTGAAGGCCTGTAGTAGAAGTCCAAGGTTGGTGATAATGCTGACCATGATGAAGACCTGGTAGTCTCGTTCGGACGTCTCGTTTCCATTGTACGTGATGAGAGTGATCAGCTCACGGAGAGGTACAGGAGCGTTGCATCTCACTTGCCGGTGCTGTAGTTACATCGCTTACCTGAACACCTTGTTTGCGCTTTCTGAGCTGCACTTTTTGAGGTGATCATTCATCGCCGCGCGAAGTCGGCGCCGTTTCACGGCTGTCTCTCGAGCGCAGAATCTCGAGAGAACGTTACACTAGAAAATGTCGACTCTCTGCTCACGCGTTGTTAGAACGAAAACATGAAGCGACGTGCAGTGTTCGCGATCTGAGAGTCTGATCGGGCCAGAACATCAGTCACCGAAGCAGTCGGTATCATGCACTGTTCTACCCCAAAACACATGTAGACTGCGAGCTCGACATCGTATCAGGTATCCCGCTGTTCGAAGAGACTATGGCATCCCTCAGCTCAAAACGCGGTCCAAGTCGAGCAACGGGTACTGTGTTGCGTGTCAAAAAGACTCCGACCGGCGATGATTTATGTACTTGAGATTCACGCTAGTAGAAGTCCTTTGGCATTCACCCTGCGCACAGACCGCGTTCGAGAGTGCCCTCCTCCTCCCTTGCACTCAAGCCATCTCATGCAGAGTTACGCCGAGACCTCGAGCTGGAGGCATTGACAGCTGATGAGGCACCGAGATTGAGGTCTTTGTGCGACAGAGATACACCTGCGCTATGGCACCGGGACAAGACTCGTTGCCGCTCTTGGGCAGAGTACGTATGACAAACCTGCTACGGCTTAATGTCTGTTATAGGCCCTGCAGACTCGATCTTCAGTAGCGGCGCGCTCGCCATCGGGCACAGGCCTTCGAATATAAGCCTCACACTACGCAAAGCAGCGACGATTTCGCAGGTTCGAGCCATAGCTCAAGTCCTTGGAGAGATTAATCGCTATCGGTGGCAACGAACTTCGCCAACATCGCTCTATCTCAACCAAGATCCATGAATGCGCCTTCCCCAATTCGTGGCTGCCGCTGCTTTCAAGTCCTCGGCATTCAGGACGTCTGCGCCTTCAGACATCAGCACATCCCAAACGTGGTTTCTGAGTTTTACTGGCCAAGCCGGATCACGGTCAGCTCAGCATTTGATATCCACGAACAGTCGGTACCTGGCGTATCCCAAGACCTCGCCTTCAAACCTGTTTTGCATCTGCTCGGTATACGGCTCGCCGTTTCCGAACGTAGCCCACCCGTTCCTTGAACGATACGCTCGCGTAGTATGAAGTGCTTGAATTACAGCGGGATCCTGCGGTTTCATCGTTCGTAGACTTCTTCATGTTCGCAGGGTCCTGGACTGCTTCGTCGGCCCTGCATTTGCCCGCCTGGATAGGCAATACCTGGCTTCTTGGTTGCATTCTGCTGAAGCCTTGCACGTGGAAAAGAGCACGAAGCGCACAATCGTCGCGTCGGCCTTGTCGATAGTCTGAGCGAGTGCTCTGATAACCGTCGGCATTGCTGAAGGAAAAAGATAGCTGTTGATGGAAAAGCAAAGTCGATAGATCCGAGACGCGTCGACACGCGACTTACCAGTGTCCCTAGAAGTGAACTTGGCAGAAGCATGATTAAGACGAAGAAGCGTTGCCGCGTTGTTATTCGTATTCTCAATACCGTATGTGCCATCGAGGCCTGGTCTCTCTAATGACGTAACGCAGATAGTACTCATGCGGTGTCATGCCGCGACACTACAAGGTATATCGGAAAGATGGTCCACCACCCTCAATCTCCTTCTCGCCACGCTCAGCGGCCTTGTTCTGCCTCCAGAAGTGGTACTGAAGGACCAACGTGATGATCACCGTGATCAAACAAGCTGTGATGCAAGCCCATAGACCGGGAATATATCGCGGGATGTCTTGCTCTCGAAACACGAGTGACCCAGCAATACCACCGATACCACCGAAGCCGACCAGACTGGCAGAGCAGAAAGCGCGCTTCCACTGTCCTCGGATGTTGTTGGCCTGGAAAGACATAGCCATGACGACATTAGCTTGGACCCCAGCGCAGCAAATGAAAACACCGAAGTATCTCACACCGCTTGCTTGAGTCCAACCCATAAGTACCAGGCCCACGATCGCGACGACCGCGTTGAAGATCAGCTGAGGTCCTCGTACGTGGTACTTGTCACCTAGCCAGGACTCGACATACATCACCACAGCAGCGAAGGCGTATGGAGGAGCCACCAGGCACTGCGACTCCGCGATCGAGAATCCCATTCCAAGCCTCAGGATGATGGGCAGGAAGAATGCCAGAGCGTAGGCGATTGTGGTCGTGCAGAGGAAGATCATGGCGAAGCCCCAGACTTTTGCGTCGAGTGCTGGAGCCAAGAAGCGCTTAAGGGAGAAAGCTTCAGTCGTAGCGTCACCACGGTCTCTATCAACTGTGGCCATGACATAGCGGACTTCCCGCTCATTGAGGAAGCCCCACGTCTTCCAAGCTTCTTGATCAGGGAAGCCAACGACGAAGACGAAGCCTGCGAGACCTATAAGAACTGTGATGATACCCTCCATGATGAAGATCCTAGCCACATGTCAGCGTGATGCTTCATGTGGTGACACTGTAGTGGTATGCTTACCATCTCCAGCCGTTGTATCCAGCGAGACCTTGCATCTGCATGAGTCCATAGGCAAGAATGCCTGAAGCCGCAGAAGCCAAAGAACCAATCATGTAGAATACAGCATAGCGCTTGCCGACATCATAGCGAACGAACCACGTAGAGAGCAGGTAGACAGCGCCTGGGAAGTATCCGGCTTCGAAGACACCAAGCACAACGCGGAGGCCAACGAGCTGAGTCCAATTGTTGATAACGCCCATGCCAATCATAACGATGCCCCAGAGAGTGCAAATGGTGGACAAGAAGACCCTCGGACCGATCTTTCTGGTAAGAGGCGTGGCGAGAGGCTGAAGAATCGTGTAGGTGACGAAGAAGACTAGGGTAATGATGGCCTGAATAGAGGTGTCAACCCAAGGTCAGAATTTGTGAGTCAAGAAGGTCACTCACGTAGCGATTGTTCCCGGTAAGGCCCAGATCGGTTCTCATGCCAGCAATGGCGGCGTTCGATAGATTCGTGCGGTCCATCAAAGATACGCAGTACCTGTGATGGCACGATCAGCTGAGAGCCTTAACCTCATAGTGGTGACACATTTACATTGCTCCGAGTATCAGCACTAGCCGTCGATCGATCTTGTGCTTGATTTTGCGACCTTCCTCAGGTGTGAACCATTTGAAAGGATCATTGCCGTCTGATGTGGCCGGAGAATCGATCTTCTCCAGCTGGGAGATTTCGAGATCATGGTCATTGAAGTAGACCGGCCGCTTCGTCAAGTCAGTATCCATTACTGTGGCCATCGTTGCTGACGCTTTCGGGGTGATCGCTGCTGTGTCAGAAGAGCAGAAGGAGGACAGGGACAGAAACCTGGCTGGCAGCGACGAACTCTGCGCATAATAAAGACATTGCACAGTCCCCCTCACCGTTCATCACACGGTACAGTGTTGCGCCAGTCCCCCACGGCCAAGGATCCAGATACACGATGCTGGGCGGTGCCGCGCCCTTGGCCTGGGGAACCCCATGGTCAAGAACACATCTCTACGAGCGCAAGCGAGCGCGGCAGTTTCTTGGTAGGTGCGAATACAGCGGCCTGCCACCGAACGTCGCCATGATCTTGCGACAGGAAAGCAGCCTGTCATGGGTGAGGCAATCGAAGCTCAGTAGAGGCCGAGATTTGTCGGCGATACATGCATGACTTTCAACATTCTTACCGTGTGCCGATGCAATCCGGGATACAGTCCGCGTGTCAACATACCACTTGCATAGAGCGGCAAGCTCTGGATATCTCCAATGCCGTCGCCACGTGCCAGGTAGAAATGCTCGCCAACCACGTTGCGCCAAGCTGTCTAGATGCAATGCGAGATGTACATGCGGGGATTTTGGCTATGTTGTCGAAGGCTTGGCAAAAGTAACTGCCTGGTCGAGACAAAGCTCCGGAAAAGTCGATACGTTTGCGTTAGCATACGCAAGCCTCAATGGTGGACGTCGGTGGACGACTTGTCATTTGGGAATGGTCCGGCATCTCCAAGCATCTGTGAGTGGCAATGCAGGTCTACGGGAAACTTATTATTGATCCCGTGACGGCAAGAACATCAGTAGTGTGTCCGGTGCTTCGTCGACCTGTGCCCGCTCTGCCGTGGTGAAGGCGTCCGTGGATGTTATTCGACAGCCTGTGTCATGTCCGTAGCCCTTGACCGAGGAAAAGTGCCACGCTTATCCATCCAATAGAGGATCCGAATCGGGTGCTGTAAATGTAGATTCAGTGGGTGAAGATGTCTTGAGAGACGGTTAGAGAGTTACTGGCGGGCAAGGACCAAGATTGCCGCGCCATCACGTGCGTACGTGAGTCGCAGCTTCGATAAGACGAAGCTTTCTATCCGAATCGCACTTGTTGCTCTTACAACATTCACAGCATCCGGACACGACTGCGCAAAGATGGCCCGAAATGCCGAAAAGGCGCAGTCGATGCTGTTCCGCTTTCGCGCGCAACAAGCATCCGATTTGGGCATCATCGATGTGAATCACACCCGCCGACCAAAGGCCATTTCCCAGGTCGAGGACATCAAAACGTGCGAGCGATGGCGAGGCCAAGTGCTCAAGGAAATCGGCAGGAAGGTGTCGCGCATCCAGGATCCAGCATTGAGCGACTACCAGATCAGAGACATCAACGATGAGCTCAACAAACTCTTTCGCGAGAAATGGCAATGGGAGATGCGCATCAAAGAATTGGGCGGGCCGAACTACATGCGCGGAGGCACCCGAGTGACCGACGATGAGGGGAGGGTGATAGAAGGTGGAGGGAAAGGATATCGATATTTCGGCCGAGCGCGCGAACTTCCTGGTGTGAAAGAGCTCTTCGAAGCAGCCACTCAGAAACCAGAGAAGGAAGTCAAGGATACAAGGCATGACCTGAACAAACGCGTCGACGCTGGCTACTACGGCTACAACTTGGACGAAGAGGATGGTGTTCTGCTAAACTACGAGGCTCAGAAAGAGAAAGAGGCGTACGAGACGCTCACGGCCGAGGATGAGCCAGCCGATCCTGCATGGGAACCTTTACCAGGAGACGGAGGCGATGGCATACCATGGAAGCTGCCCACTGCAGAAGAAGTGGAGGCCGAGCTACTTGAGAGACGGAAGCGGAAGTTGCTCGACAAGATATGAGCTGCGGCAAGCGTTCACGTGGATGTCCTCCGAAGGCGGAATCAGTGATTCTCTTGTCATAGACGCAGGGTCTGCTAGGAGAGCGTTCTCCCCTGGCGACCGGATGGGAAACCTTCGATCTCGCTCCTGACACTCTTGCAGCTGGATCATTCTTCAGCCATGACAGCGACATGCGGGCGATGGCGCCACGGCCATCAGGGCCAACAGTGGAGGTAGTGCAAGCAATCATGTTCCTTGCGCCGCTGGACGATGCAATCTCTCCACTGGGTCCCAGACTGGAGGAGACAGGTAGATGCAGCACATCGAGCCGCCTAGCCCACAGCGTCTTCGCAAGCAGGAGATACGAGGAAGCCGAGTCTACCGGCCAAGACAACCTCAATCGCAAGACCACCAAACGACGAGGGTCACTACAGTCCAAGTATCAAAGCTATGCCTCTGGCCGCATCGTGAATGCAAGTGATGTCGTTCCTTCAGAGAGCACGTCCTTCGAGCGTAGTGAGGTTGTCGCAATCCAAGGGACCAGTTCAAAGCTTACCGTAGCGCGCCATTGTGCTAGCGCGAACCACAGAACATGTTCGTTGGTGGTCGACAAGACGGCGAAGGGAATTCCGTCCTCAATGATCACAAGTCTCGATAAGGCGTTCCAGTCCCCCAGATAGCCACTTTCCTTCGGCGCGAGCGGACATGTGCCCAGAAGTGGTACTTTTAGAAGTACTTTGAGAGGCACAATACCAAGCTTGTGGGCCGACCTTCCTGCCCGTCAGCACCGTGAATAGAGTCCCAAATAAGGCTCTTGCATCGAATGATTGCCGGCGTTGGTAGGACTTCTCGCGAATCCTCTATCGAATATACAAATATCCCGTGCACAACTTTCGGGAAGCATGACTGCCATTGCAAGGTGGCTGTAGAGGCGCAAGAAGTGGATACATCCAGGCAGAATCGCCAGCGGGTATTTCGCTATATAAGTTTGAGTGTAAAACAAAGACGAAACCAGCGCTTAGGGTATTTTTCCAACAAGCAATGCTCAGGCTCCGTGAACAAACCCCGACATATGAAGAATGGCACCCCCCTCCCCTTTGCTCGCTCCTAGTCCTGCTCAAGAACGCCAGACTATCTTGTTCCGTTCTGTCCATAAAGTAATGCTATCATGAAGTCGTCGTGTTGTAATATGCATAAGATATGCTCCAGCCCGCGGTATGATCGTGTCAACTCCAGCCTCCGGAGGCCGTTTCTTCTTCAAGCTCTGCTTGGCATCCGTGAAACCAAGGAGATCGCAACGCGTCGCTGATGGTGAAGCGCATGTCAATGTCCCTCTCCAGACAACCCTTGACCAGATCAAGAACGTCCGGGGCACCAGCTACCACTTCCCTAAGCGCTGCCTCATCCCAGTCGGCACGCAAGATCAGTTCAGCAGTCTTGCTCGGCATTGGGTGTTTGAAAGGCAGATTGCCAGTGCATAGCGCGTAGATAACAACGCCGAAAGCCCAGACGTCACCGGCCGTTTCGTACAGTTTGCGGTTCACAGTCAATCCCTTGGGTGATGCGTACTCCAGTGTACCGATCACGGAGGAAGCCGTGGGTACTGGTAGTTCTGTGGAGAGTGACAGATGCTCACCAAGATGCTCGGTAGGTGGTTCACCTTCATCGATGCTTGAACTGTGAAGGAAGTCTGCCAGCCCGAAATCGCACAACCGAAGATTGCCGCCTTTAGTATCCGCTTCGGGTGTTGACATATCTATCAAGCAGTTCTCGAGCTTTACATCCCGATGGCAGACTCTGATGTCCTCGTGCAAGTACCTCAACGCACATGCCAGCTGAAAGGCGTATCGTTTCGCCAGATCAGGTGCTAACCCTTTCCGGCCATTGTCCTTCGTGGCTTCGGACCGGGTTTTGCGAACCAGATCGAATAAAGTGCCTCCGACATTTAGGTCCATAACACAGAATGTGGCAAAATCCGTTTCGTAGACCGCATGTAGGCTCAGCACATGCTTATGTTTGAGGTAGCGCCAGATCGAGACTTCATGCTCACATTCCTGCTGCGCCTTCTCGTTTAGTGCTTCTGATACACCTTGGATGTTCTTGCGGACTATCTTGACAGCTCGTATCAACCGCCTGCCTCCTTCATCCATAGAGTGAACTTCTTTGATGACGCCAAACCCTCCCCGATTGATCGTACGTCCAATGATGTACTCGTTGTTTAGACCAACGGACTGCCCTTCGTCATCTGGCTTCGGCTCCGCTGGCGGCTCTTCTGTCTTTCCCCAGCCCGATAGGAAAGCATGGGCAGGGCTTGATGACGTGTGAGTAGACTCTGAGCGACGTGAGGATCGACGAGTTGGAGGACCTCGTTGTGATCGCGGGACACGCATAGACCTCGTACTTGAATGTCTACTAAGCGGATCATCCACGAAGCTAGCTATGGGTGACATCAAGGGCGAGGGCAAGGAGTGATGAATTGTTGAAGTTTCCGGAATAGTTTGGGGAGATACAATCAGCTTTGACGCAATCGACTCGATCGAGTCGGCCAAGACGCCAACATTCTGCGATGACACAGGTGATGGTAAGGTATCATTTGGAGATGTCGTCGATGCGGATGTCAGGGACGCTGTCGGCAGCCTTTCTAAGTTGCTTGTCGTCACCGTTGGTTGAGGTGTTGCTGTTAGATCTGGCGACTGGCTCTCCTACTCGCACACTGAGCATCAGCACGGGCTCTCCAAGTATATATCTTGGCTGGCGGGCGGGCCACAGCTTACCAGTGAAAGGGTTCGTCTTGAACCTGACCGGGTCATAGAGTCCAACCGGTCCTCCGACGGGCTCCCGATCAGCCATCTCGTCGTCTTCGGGTTGTGTATCCTTGGCGCGTCTCGGTGGGGACTTGGACTTTCCGCGTCTGCCTGCTCTTGCCGCGCCGAGTGGTCCTGGCCCACGCTCAGTTGTCGGGCCAAGAGGGATTCGCCGGCCATCGTCGGTGACGACTGTTGGGCAGAAGGAAATAGATCGTCCTCGCTGTTGAAGGCTAGCCTGGAGGGCCTCGACCTCGGCGACGCGCTGCTCGGCGCGGCTCGCTGAGAAGGCTCGCCATGAGACGCCGGAACCATTCTGCTTGGGCTTGTCCACCCGCTTGACCTCGAGTCGGTTGCTGTTGTGCTTCTGCGAGCCGTCGGCTTTGTGTTCGGGTGGATCCGCGTTCGGTACGCTGTCGGTGCTGTTTTTGCGGGAGGAGACGGCTTCTTCGTCGCTATCCGAATCTTGCAGGTATTTCTGTAAGTCTGGGGATTAGCGCTGCTATCACGTGACGAACCAGCAGATGCACATGGCCATACCGTTCCTGCGAAGGGACTCGCAACCGTGTGTCTGGGTAGGACCACGGCGCTCTGTTTGACCGCCTGCTCTTTGGCCAAGGTCTTGTCTCCCCTTGGTGTCTGGGATCGACCGGTTCCGTTGGCGAGCGGTGAGGTTCTGCGACGCGCGGGTGCAGGGCTGTAGTTGCGACCAGTCTGCCGCGTGGAGATGGGAGCTTCGTCGTCGCTGCTGTCGTCCAGGTATGCCAACGGGCCGGCCGCGAGCTCGATGGCTTTCTTCGGGTTGGTGCTGGGCAAAGCTCCAGGCAGCGAGCCGCGACGTGCAGCGCCGTCAGGAGCAAAGCGAGCGGCAAGTTTGGCAGGCGCAGGGCTGGGTCGGCGATCGTTCCTCGTCTTGACGGGCACGTCTAAGAAGTCATCGTCGCTGTCTCGCAAGGCATCGACTGTCGCAAAGGGGTTCGAGGCGTCGGTCTTGGGAGGTGCGACGACGGGCGATGGTTTCGGCTTGACCACGGTTGGTGCCTTGGTCTTGATTCTGCTTGTCCTGCCGTCGTCCTCACTATCATCTTCGAAGCCGGTTGCGAAGGGGTCGCGGCGTCGGCGCGCAGTTTGCACTCGGAGGCCACTGAAATGCTTCTGGATGTCGTACGCGGCCATGTACGCCTATCCGCGGATGTTATTGAAGCTTCGTAGGGGATCGTGGAATAGTCCGTGTCAGCAGGAGCCACATCCACAGGCACGCAATGGATGGAGGTCGGTGTAGGCAAGAAGCTCTGCAAGGGCGTATGCTCTGGACAGTGCAGTGAATACAGCAGCAGCAGCAGCAGCAGCAAGCTCCAGTGAAGGTTGTCAGTCCAACGGCGAGCTGCCCCTCATCGCCCGTTTATTGCTCGGCCATCATACTCTGAGATGACGGCAGCAGCGGACGGCCAAGACCTGCCAAGCGCGACTGAGGCAGTGCAAGCGTGAACAGTGGTGTGCTTGTACATTATTGCTTAGCGGCCTGTGCTGCATACTGTGCCGACAAAGAGAAAGTCTGGACTGCTTCTGGAGCTCCTCCAGCTGCTCCTTGGTCCCAAGTCCAGATCGCTTTCCCCACAGCCATCGCTCTTCCGCCCGCTATGATTCGGTCGTCTCTCGAGCCTCAGGAGATCTTACTGAGCGCTGTCTCCCTACCACACCGCGCATGCGATGCGCGAGCCTGCTAAACCGCGCCCGCATATCCACTGGCAGATGCTCGCTCACTCACTCAACACCGAAGCGCTGCTCCAGCGGTCTATCACCGGCGTACATCACAGCCCGCGCAAATGTGGGTCCGACTGCATGCTCGGGTTGTGCTCGACCAGCTGCATGATGAACTCTACACGACCCAAGCCAGCAGAACTCACGGCACACGTGCCACGTGCCACGTCGCTGGCATCAGATCAGGCCGCGCTGATCGAGCAGTGGGATTTGCTCGCACAGAAATGCAGAGGGTTCAATATCGGTCGAGCCATTTCGACTCATGGTGGAAAATGTATGCTGGCGCGGCCCGAATCTAGTGCAAGGGCCCTTGACGAAGCTCGTTGCCGCCGAGCGCTTCGTCCTATTCACCAGGGAAAGCAATGGCTTCGAACGGCTGACGCATATAAGCGAAGTGTAGAGCATAGCGTTAGGCTTGGAGGTAATGCGCGCTGCTAGTTCTATATCTGCCGAGCCAGTGTCATCACTCGACCTTGGGCTACTTCATTCAAAGCGGCTGCGAAGCGTCGAAGCGGCGATCAGCTATTTTAACAGCCCTTTGTGTGCGGGCATACTCATTAGACCGATCACATGCTTGGATGCATGCCTGCTGGTCCGTCATTGTGCTGCAGCTGAGCTCCAGCTCATCTGCGGCCAAGACAGCAGCGTGATGTGCCAAGATTCAGTACGAGAAAGATCATGAAATGAGTCGAGAGGGACCAAATGCGGCTCATCGTGGAAGGTTATCGATGACTTACATGTCTGCAGGAAAATAGCGCAATGCGATGAGACATGATCTTCTGGACGGGAGCGAAGGGACGCTCCTAGAGTTATGATGTACCGAGTGCTCCTGTCCCAAAGTCCTTGCCGGTAGGCGAATAGTTGGATCAGAGGCTTACAGCGAATACAAATACCGCAGCGGAAGACATTTGCGCACCGTGCCACGGTACTGTGTTGTCCGGCATGTGATTGTGGCAGGCGGGTCACGACGAAGGAAGCGTATGTTTCACCGAGATGTGCTACGAGGTGATTGATCAAGTTTGAATATGCCATCTTTCCTGCAAAAGAGACATTCGCGAGAATGCTGTGCCTCGCCAGCGAGTTCGATTATCTCGATCACGAGACCAACTCGAGCTCGACATTGCAAGCACTTCCGAATGACGAGTTGTGCAGGAACGTCTTTCCTCAGGGTAAGACGTACTTTCAGTGTGGTATGATCGTGACTATAGCGTCGAGGCGGCTGTCCAGACATTATCAATGTGCTTCTGTCCAGTTCCCTCGGCGTGAAGCACGATGAAAATAGGACACATTCCTGCGTGGGGGTAGGATAGAAAGGTGGGCCCGTTTTGGTACATATTGCAACAAGAACGGCACTTGTAGTGCGCTAGCCACATCGGTCGGGACATCCGTTGAGACGATGGGCGCAACCGCGCTTCGTGGACAGTCGCTGCTGCAGACAAACGCATCTCCTTCAGCAGTAGTGACTACCGGCAGCAGCGACAGCTTGCGGGAGACACGTGCACGCATAGCAAATTTGGCTGCCCGCACGGCTGCAGCATCACTTCTCTCGCAGCTCCACATCTTGGTACTGTAACTGTACCTTGAACCATCGCAGCCAATAGAGAACATCGCTCCGGTCCATACAGATACATGACGCGCGCTACCGCACGACAGCTGCAACGAGATAGCTGCCACCACCAGCCCCAGGCCTTCGCGGCCGTTGACGCTCACAGCCTGACCACCGGCACAGCCTGACCATGGCGAGTCTGTGTAGCAGCATCTTCTTCTGCTGCGGGAGTAAGACGCCCCCGACGATGCGACCATCGATGTTCGTGTTCCACCGCTGACCACACCATCTGCACCCAGGCCGCTCCAAGGTCGACTACGACAATGTCCTCGCCGACTCGGAGCGCGAAGCCGTGGCTGATCTGCTAAACTACCTCGAGAATGTACGCTGCTGCCCCTCCCCCCTCCCCTTCCCCTCCCCCTCCACCACCTGCGCTGCGAAGCCTGCCCGGCCATGCTGCGAGTCCTTCGAACAGTGCATAGCCCGTGTGTGCGCATGCTGATGACAGGTCAATACAGAGAGGCGAGACCGACTTCTTCTCCGGCGAACCCCTACAGGCACTATCGACGCTGGTCTACAGCCAAAACATCGACCTGCAACGCAGCGCGAGTTTGACCTTTGCCGAGATCACGGAAAGAGGCATGTAGCAGACACTACAATGGCAAACACTGGGCACTGACTGGACAACGAACAGATGTGCGGCCTGTGGACAGAGCGACGCTCGAACCCATCCTTTTCCTCCTCGAAAGCAGCGACATTGAGGTCCAGCGGGCTGCCTCGGCTGCGCTGGGCAACCTCGCCGTAGATGGTGCGCCTCTGTCGCTTCGAGATGCTCGAGGAAGTTATGGCTGACACATGGACAGGCCAGAACAAGACTCTGATCGTATCCCTTGGCGGCCTCACACCTCTAATCCGACAAATGAACAGCCCTAACGTGGAGGTGCAATGCAATGCCGTCGGCTGCATCACTAACCTCGCCACCCACGAAGAGAACAAATCCAGGATAGCAAGGTCTGGCGCATTGGCGCCTCTCACACGACTCGCAAAGAGCAAAGACATGAGGGTGCAGCGGAATGCAACAGGAGCTTTGCTGAACATGACCCATTCGGATGACAACAGACAACAGCTGGTTTCGGCAGGTGCGATACCTGTCCTCGTCAGTCTTCTCTCCAGCCAAGACACAGACGTGCAATACTACTGTACCACAGCGCTCAGCAACATCGCCGTGGACAGCACAAACCGCAAAAGACTGGCGCAGACGGAAACGAAGCTGGTGCAGAGCTTAGTTCACTTGATGAAAGGACAAGCGCCCAAAGTGCAGTGTCAAGCTGCGCTCGCTCTCAGGAATTTGGCCAGTGACGAGAAATATCAACTCGAGATTGTGCGCGCAGGCGGCCTACTACCATTACTCGGGCTCCTCCAGAGCAGCTATCTACCCCTAATCCTGTCTGCTGTTGCTTGCATCCGCAACATCAGCATACACCCAATGAACGAATCGCCCATAATCGACGCCGGCTTCCTGAAGCCATTGGTTGACCTTCTGGGATCAACTGACAACGAAGAGATCCAGTGTCATGCGATATCGACTCTGCGGAATCTGGCCGCATCTTCTGACAAGAACAAACAGTTGGTGCTGCAGGCTGGAGCAGTGCAGAAATGCAAAGAACTTGTCTTGACTGTGCCCCTGAGTGTGCAGTCCGAGATGACAGCTGCGATTGCCGTTCTGGCACTTTCGGACGAGCTGAAGCCGGAGCTCCTGAGCCTGGGAGTATTTGAAGTGCTCATCCCACTGACAGAGAGCGAGAGCATTGAGGTTCAAGGTAACAGTGCGGCAGCACTTGGCAACCTGAGCAGCAAAGGTAAGTCCTGAACAGCTGAACGAAAATATGACATCTTGTGCTGACTGGATGCAGTTGACGATTATTCATTATTCCACAAATCGTGGCAACAGCCGTCCGGCGGCATACACGGCTATCTGAATCGATTCTTGGCTTCAGGGGACCCAACATTCCAACACATAGCAATATGGACATTGTTACAGCTTCTCGAGTCTAAAGACGACAAGCTTACCCAGCAAATCGAAAGCGCCGAGGACATCATGAGAATGGTGCGCGAAATCAGCGAAAAGACTGTCACGTCAGACGATGAGACTGGAGATGGAAGTGAGGATGGCGAAGGCGAGGTTGTTGCGTTGGCCACTCGGTGCTTGCAGATCATCAACGGCGAAGTGCCCGAGGGTGACAGCCAGCCATCTTCGCTCAAGAACTAGAAGGACTCGCAGAACCCATGATGATGCCGTAGTGGCAGCTGCCGATCCGCGGAGGAAAGGAGAGGAAATCTTATTGTTGCATTGCAGAGCGAGAGAATTGAGCGAGCATTGTATGGCGTCTTGGGCAGCAGGCGCTTACCAGGGCGTCGGCACGAACAACTATGAATTTGAGTAATCATGGACTGCGGTATTGTGCCGGCTGGATATGAACCCCACAGCGGCGGGCACAAAATCATCACCATACCTGTTTCTTCTGTGTTGGAGCATTATGGTGGAAGGTAGAGGTCGAAGACATGAAACAGTGAATGGCATAAAGAGAGGACTCAAGTCTCAATTCACGTTTCAAGTGCTGTGAGTATTGATCGAAGATGCTAACATGGCTTTAGACAAATGCCGGATTGGTACTGGAAGATCGAGAGGAATGAACTACTTCTCTGGTTCGGGACGTTGATCTAAACGGCAGTGGTGCCGGTCACCACCATGAACCAAGCTGGTGGTACCGCAGCGAAAGTGGTCGGTACCTTCAGCAGTGAACTACTAGCCCTACCCAGGATTCGAACAGCGGAAGCAACCACGTAGTTTATAGCGTCTTCGAGCGTCGAAGAAGAACAGCTGAAGTGTCGGTACCTTGGTCTTCACCAGATATTGGGAATGTGGATGGAGTCCCATCGCTTCGCAAGTCGAAGGCACTGTAAGTCTAATGCCAAACCACTACATCCACACCACGTCCGGTCCTCGGTCTGATCACAGGTGGAGCAGACAGGCCGTAGACCTTGCGGTCGCCAGCGACGACATCAGATCAGACCTGTCGACAGCATTCGGTGCAGACAGGAACCTGGCCCACAGGGGAAACATCCGGTCGAAGGAGTAATGCGTGCCGCCACCTTGAAGAGGTACTTCGCATCTCCAAGTCAAGTTGCATAAGTAGAATGCAACTCTCCAACACAAGCCTACCATCAACGAGGCGATGTACAGCGCGACGTGTGGTATGTCAACGCCTACCACTCAGGTCCGAGTCACAAGATCGCATGATTTAGGTAGGCACCCTCCATGAAGCACCCTCGCTCGCTGCACCTGATGAAAGCAAGAAACAATTTCGGGATCCTGTCCTCGATCGCCGCCTTGGGCCTCTTTGCGTATATAGGCAGCGCAGGTCGCGTTCCAGACGTCTTTGTTTACATGCACAGCAACAGTTCGCGTCGCAGCTCGGTCAGCCTGGTGTTTGGCTCCTAGTATAGGTCGAGGAGGACTCTGCCTTGATATCGGTTGAGAGGGTCGCAATCATCGTGCCTGTGTATGATATCTAACGCGAGTTCACGTATGCTTGGTGCTGTCGACCCAAGATCGGAAGTTGGGAAGGAAATGAGAGGACATAGGTCTTTGACATTCCCTCACTAGTAGCGACGCGCTCGCCTTCGAGCATATGCTTTGTACTGCACAAAGCAGCGACACCTTCGCTGGTTTGAGCTCTAGCTCTCGTCTTAGGGGATATGAAGCGCTTTCGGTGGCGACAGACTTTGTCAAGAGCGACCCTGGCCGTGACATGAAAGAATTATCTGCCTGACCTCTCGGCTCTTCAACTAATGTGCACGAAGACCATCACGGTTTACGGACCACAGAGGCTTTCTACACAACACCTGGTGCACCGCCCACTCCGTGCTTCTGACACTCTCTGCTACAGTAGCGAGCCAACCCGCACTTGCTGCAAAGGAGCAATGCACTTATTGAAGCTGCCTTGACAGCGCCACACCCCTCATAAAACTCGACACAACCAACTGCTGTGATCCTGAAAGGGTTGATATATCCAGCAACTCCGTCCATCAGATTGCGGTAATGCTTCCCCGCAGATTCGCGAGCGAGACTGGCCGGTGCCTGCGCATAGAATTCAGCAATCAGCTGCTTACCAGCGATCACGTCCTGAAAGCAGTCGCGGGCGCCTTCGATGTGGTCCATCGTCTTTCCCGCCAACGCTGCGAGCGCGGAGGCGTCCAAGTCGTGACCATCGAAACGAAGGACAACGACACCGCCTGAGCATGGTTCGCGTATGGAAAAAGCAGAGCGAACACTCGTAACGTCGGTGTCGAGGAAATACGTGTTCGCCACCTCATTCTCTCGCTCGTCGTTTTATGGATCAAGGTATCGCGAAGCCTTGATGGGTAGACCGAGCTGCTTGCCGGTGGGCGAGATGGCCCGGTTTCAAGTCTCGTTGAATTCTTGGGCGGGAATCTGAATGGTGATAGGACTGTCAAGGTCAGAGACCGAGAATGCAGGGAAGATTAGCGCCTGCAAGGGTGTGGTAGCCATGTTGATGGTGAATTTGTGCTGCAACCATGAATCCAACTCTTCATATGGATTGACGCAGTAAACTGAGCTGCAGGAAAGGTCCCCAAAGGGGTTACACCTCAGCCGTGGCGGGCTCTTGTCGCAAGCAAATGCCCATTCGATATGTCGACCTTGCTTCAGTCATGCAGGTCCCGCTCCAGGGTCACCTCAGGCTTGTCGATGCGGTAGAGAGTCTTGGCCACATTAAAGTATGCCTCGTACTCCACCTCATCCACACCGTCACCAGCCATCAGATCATAGTGATAGTGTCCGCCACGATTACCACCATCAACCGAGAAGCAATGAGTATGTTCCATGCGCAGCCCAATCTTCTTTCCAGGATCCGCCGAGTGAAATACTGTCAAGCAAACAATAGGAGCCTCAAAGTCATGGTACGTCAACCAGTCATTGAGCTGCTTCGAATCCTTGAATGGTGGACCATTCGTAGCTGGGAAGTCCGGCATTACATGGAAACGTGCCTTGCCCGTTTTGATCAGGAACATCCCGCCCACGCTGACAGGACGTTCGTCTCCGTACTTGTCTGCCAACGCCCGTCGAACGCACTCGGTAAAGCTCTTGAAGTCCCCTTTGCGTGAGCGGGCGGTAATCTTCAAAACTGATCCTGGCTTTCCAGCTGAGCCGTACAAGTTCATCATCAAAGCACAGTTTGCACTGGGGCTGGGCTCGCAGACCGTAGCGTGAGTGCCATTACTTCCATCGACTTTCGTGTAGTAGGTGAGATTCTTGACATTATCGAAGCTGCTCTCCCAACTGAGGTTGGCTGCCAGTTCCGAGTTCATGCCAATGTCATGGAACGGACCGGCTCCTGCTCCAAGTAGCTGTCCTCGCTCCGAGCTCATCTGCATCTCCTTCGCGATGGAGATCAGTGAGTACTTGCATTCAAGTCTCGGCTCCGGGAAGATGTTGGGCTGGCCGCCAATGTCTGCTACGCGCTCGTCACCAGAGATGCCTTCCGTGGCAAGGTAGTAGGGCGCCTTCCGCAGATCCGGGCATGGCTCCACGCTCACTTTTGCTCTCTCAAAGTTCGTTTCCAGTCGAGGTGTGAGAACAGCCACGAGCTCCTCCAAAGAGGGAGGAGACAATGAGTGCTGCGTTGTCTTCATCATCCTGACGGTTCTGGTAGATGTGAGCGGGTCTTGCCGTTGCGAAGGATGTGTATCGAAGGGGAAGGTTTCTGCTTGAAATGTAGCGAAAGTGTAAGGTTGGCAGCATTGAGAGGTACTATCTATCCATCGAGGCCGGCATACCTTCTAAGATATATATGACTGTGCAGGTTGTGGGAAAGAGGAAGAAGATGAGACCACGTCCGAGAGGATCCAAGCTGGTCCGTGCCGATGACGATCGACTTCACCTCGATGCGGTGTTCCATTCTTTCTCGGACACAATGCACAACCAGGCTCTTCATTGGCGTCTCCAACGAAGCACAAGCCGACATCGGTTCTAGGATGTAGTTCTGATTATTGAACTGTGCGCTGCTGCTATCGATGCCCTTGGCTCTGCACTTGCTCACACCTCATTACCCCTCCTCGTTCGCAGGAATGCCCTCCCGTAAAGGCGTCGGACTACCTGCCTCTCGACTGAACAAGACCTGATTCTGCCAATGCTCGTCTCGAGGTTCCAAGACCTCACGTTGATCATCTACAGGTACTTTGATTTCACTCTTCTCTACTGAACACCTTTTGCCTTTCGAATCAGGACTCCAAGATGACCGCCAACTTCCCCACCTACCCAGACCTCAAAGGCAAAGTCGCCCTCATCACCGGTATAGGGCAAGTCGGCCGTCCAGATTCCGATACATGGGGCAATGGAGCAGCGACAGCCCGCGTCCTGTCTCACAATGGCGTGAAGATAGTCGGCTGTGATCTCAACCTCAATGCAGCGAATTATACCAAAAAGCGCCTGCTGCAAGATAATCCCCAAGCTATAATCGATGTCATGAGTGCCGATATGACCTCAGTCCAGGATATCGAAGCATTCGTCGACGCTGCGGTCGACAAGCATGGTCGAATCGATATCCTCTACAACAATGTTGGAATGACCGCACCAGGAGATCCAGGAACGTCATCTGAGGAATCATGGCAAAAAATGCTTGATCTGAACCTCAACAGCGTCTTTCGATGTTGTCGACTGGTCATTCCGATAATGGAGAAGCAAGGCTGTGGAGCAATCGTCAACAACGCCTCCATAACCGCGGTGCGGTACATTGGCAAACCTCAGATTGGCTACGCTACAGCGAAAGCGGCAGTCATTCAGTACACGAAAGCCTCAGGGTGTATGTATGGAGCCAAAGGAATCAGATTCAATTGCGTGGTGCCTGGATTGATGTATACGCCCCTCGTCGAGAATTTGGCGGAAAGTGATAAGCCGGAGGACCAGGAAGTCGCAAGGAAGATCACGCAGCACAATGTGCCGATGGGACGGATGGGAGATGGTCTCGATGTTGCTCATGCGGTTGCGTTCCTGAGTAGTAACGCTGCGAAGTATGTCACCAGTCATGCGCTCGTCGTCGACGGCGGGATTACGGAGAGTACAGGTACTGGTGGTGTGTGAGTCAAGCCGAGAGAGCTCTGATAGAGAGTAGAGCTGCGCAATCCTCGACTGACGCAAAACCTGGCACAAGGATTAACCCAATCTTCATGTCCTCACGCGCTTTGAGTCAGCTCGAATCGTCACCTCGCTATGCCTCGAGAGTAGCCTAACGACCTAGTTGATGCGTGCCGATATTGATCTGCGATGCGACATGCTGTCATGGCTCCCTCCAGCTTGAATCGTGCTCAACGGACGACTTACGGTCCATGTGCTCGATTTAGCATTCGTTGACCTTCCCGAACCCAATCCGGTGGACTTCAAGAAGGCTTGAGTCTTCACGCCGATGGAGGCAAAATGCGCCTTGCGACTCCGGCCTCTCTCGGTCACGCTCCAATCTGATGCGTTGGATGGGCCGCGACGTGGAACCATCAAGAGGTCGTGGGCTGAAGAGACCGGTCTCAATGGCTTTTCCGGTGTCAACAACGCATCGAAAGACTCTTCACCCGACGAAGGCGAGCCGCTCCGGCTCCTCTGCTGTTTCTTGGTCTGCTTCTTCAGGCGCCTGTTGAAGATTCCCGATACCCGGCCGGGCGGGTCCAATGCCACCACATCCACGATCAAATCTGGCTCGGGAGTCTCGCAGAAGACGTATTGCCTCCGCCACTTCTTGACGATAGGCAGGAGCTCTTGAGCTAGGCTCCCCATGCGTTTCTTGCTGTTCTTGTGCTCAACGCAGCACACATATGCGGCGAATGCTGTGATGGCATCGAGAAGAGCCGAGTCACCTTGCCGCTCAATGAGTGGGTCACTGGCGTCGATGTAGAACTGTCGAAAAGCGCCGCTTAGTAACTCGTTGTGCTTGATGTCGAGGCTGATGTCGAGGTAGTGGCAACATCTGATCTGTCCATCATGGGCGTATTGTCGCAAAGACTCTGCATCAAGACCGGCGTCATCAGTCCAGAATCTGCACAACGGCCGGCCTCTGTAGTCGAAGATGTCTAGGCAGAGCAGTAGCTGGATCCAAGACTCTTTCACATCTTTGGCGTCGATGTGGCCGAATACCTCGTAGAAACAGATGAGGTTGACGACTGACTGTTCCACCTGACTCGCAAGCATCAGATCCGGCTTCACAGTCATATTTCACGGGTCAGCAGGGTGGAGTCGTGTTTGCTTGATATGTGCTGGTGCGGATGGCGATGGTTGTAAGTAGTAATACTTGCGGTACAAGTAGTAATACTTGCGGTGCTTGCTGGCAGACAGGCAGCTTTGTTCACACATGCACATCTCACCTTGTTCTAAGACTGAGCTCAGCCTGGTCTCACATGCTACGACTTGTCTGCGATTTGTCTCTCGTGCGACAATGCGTGGATGCGCCATGCTCTGCTCACGCACGATGCGATCGACTCGAACCGCGTCTTGCGCCTCTCATACAATGAATGGTATAGCTCTCACATCCGAGCTATAGGTTGTGTAATGATGGTGAATAGCACGAGGCGCGCGGCGGTAGTGAGTTCAGTCAAGAGCACTCGCACGCGAGGCGATTTTGTCGTGCTGGTGTTGGCGCAACACGCCGGTCGAGATGTTGCCTCATGTCTGCGCACACCTAGAACTAGCGATACCGACGACTGCCGTCAGTCACGTACTGTACGTGATCGGTGGCGTCGGCTCAGTCCAGGTATTGTGCAAGTTGACGTTTCTGCATGATGTGTTGCTCCACGCGCCTCCCTCGCCCTTGCTTCAAGACCTTTATGCAGAGTCAAGGATCTTCCACTAGCGTGTCGCGTACAAGAACCATACAAAACAATCGACATGGCACAGGAACCCCTCATTGACATCAGACGCGTTGTTCACCGCAACGTGCAGTGTGCTGAAACGCCCACGTTCCAACGCGTCTTTGCTCTCACACTACCGGCAATTATCAGGATGGCAGACGAAGACGTAGCCACCCGAGCTCCAGAGAGCGATGCCCAGGAACAGAGTGACATTGTGGGCGACTCGAAGCCTGACCAAGGCGCCGCGAGCATGGGAGTATGTAAGCTCCAACGCCCAAAGACACGGTGTACTGTATAGTATCAGTGTTGACGGCCAGTAGGAACACTGCACCACCGATCGTCCGACACGTACTTCCTCCTGCACACACACGTGTATATCAGACTCAAAGCGAAAAGAAGGCTGACTGAGCACAGCGGCCGGCGAGCAGTCCACCGGAGTACCATCGAGCCTGACACCCCTGCGAGACACACCTGCTAAGACGTGACGGCCATAGGAAATCGCTAAGCTCAACGATGTTGACGTCTACATCTCGAAGCCTTCAGACTATCCACATGCGCCTTCCAAGCTGCTCCTGCTCCTCACGGGAGGCACGGGCATCCGCTCCACCAACAACCAGCTCCAGGCCGACAAGTATGCTGCTGAAGGCTTCCTGGTTGTTATGCCAGATCAGTACGTGTCGATCAACGAATTGCACAGTCTCTCACCCGTCTGACCACTCGTGATCTCCAGATTCGCAGGCGACCCAGCCTCATCCATCTCCACCACCCAGACAGCTGCCGCCGAGGAGAACCCAAGCGTGATTGAGCAGTTGAAGCTCGGTGTAGCCTCCGTCGCCAAGTCCTTCACGATCGACATGTGGCTGGCTCGTCACACCCCAGAGAAGGTCCTGCCGATTCTGAACAAAGTCATCGATTCAGTCAAGGATGAGTTTGCCGATGCAGTCGCACACGGAGGAGGTATATACGCTGTCGGCTACTGCTTCGGTGCGAAGTACACTCTCCTACTTGGCTCCGAGCTCCACGCCGACGTAGCAGCCGGACAACGATCAGCAGAGACGCAAGCGGAGGAAGGCATGGTGAAGAAGGGACCACAGATCAAGGTGGGAGCCATTGCACACGGCACTCAGATCACAGTCACAGATCTGGAGAACTGCAAAGTCCCACTCGCAATCGTGGCAGTCGAGCAGGATAGCTTGTTTCCGGATAACGTTCGCGAAGCAGGAGTCAAGAAGCTGCAAGAGAAGGGCATCGAGCATGAAGTTCAGGTCTACCCCGACGTACCGCATGGCTTTGCGGTGTTCGGAGACTACGAGGACAGCAACATCAAGCAGAAGCAGTGTGAAGCTTTCCAGCAGCTCCTGAAGTGGCTCAAGTCACACTAGGTACTATGTGTGGAGGAGGAGTCTGGCGTTGTGAGCGGATTAGCAAAGATACCACAACGTCATGAGGTAATGACTCAAAGAGTCAACGCGCTGGACCCCATGAAGTTCTCGCAACCATACCGATATGTTCTGCTCCTTCACGTACGTAGAGCGACCGAACAGCCCACATGTCCACCAATGACCCGCCAAAGGGCTGACACACCTATAGCAGGGACGTCTCGCATGTATTGACAGTACAGTGTCGTGTCAGACTTTCCTTCATGAGTCTGTCAACAGAAACACCTCACCATCGTGACCCGGGACACTTCTCCGGAATCCTTTGCCGGCCGGGAACTTCTTCCACATCAACGCCATACCAAGACCCACTCGCAAGCTTCGCCGTATCCGACTGCCGTGAAGCTGCAGCGCAGCGCGTATTTCGAGCGGCGGCTCTCGACACCGGAGTTGGCCACCCATACATGGAGACAACTGCCTCTTCATCACTACGATAGCAACACGGCAGCGTAGAGACAGCTTGTCGAATGGAAGGGTCCACGCGCGCCTCGCTTCAATATCAATTTCTGTATCGCAGGCTGCTTAGAATCGCTATTGCCGATTGCAGAGATGGCGGCCACCGCTTTCGGCATGAGCCCTCGGAGGTCCTGGACACGTAAAATCTCCAGGGATCAGCTCGGATGCTCGGCAGCGCACGGGGTTTTCTTGTCGGCCTATCGGCAGTGGATTGAGAATTTGAGATGGTCTGATGATGAGTTGGCGTGCTTAGCACCTGATAATAATCTGGCGGACCTCAACGTGCTTCCGGACAGCGAGAATACGCAGCCGGGGGGGGGGGATGGGGATTACGTCCGGGCCACTACGTAGCCTTCCCTACATCTATGTATGCCCTTGTCCAGCGTTGTACCCTCGTTGTCGCTGCTGATAGGCGTAACAAGCGACGTCATACATATAAGCGAATGGTATCCACTTCTCAACTTTTCTTTTCATGTCGCTGGTGTCGCCAACTAATCAAAATCACCTAATCCTTAGCGGCTGCTGTCTTATTAGGTTTGCTTGTGCAGCCGCGGCAACCTAGACGGGTTTCCCGCCGAAGATGCTACGTAAGCAGTGCCAGCCACCAAGTTTAGCATCTAAGGCCGACCTCGCCTGCAGCCTGACACGATACCGAGTTGATGAGCATCTGGGCTCATCCCTGGAGATGTCACATGAGCAGTGATGAAGGATGCTTGTTCGATGTGCAAGTGGGCGTGGAGATTGGTTGATGCATTGTATCGTTGACACGTCGCTAAGGTAGCTACTGTACCACGCTACACTGGAGATTTTTGGCCCTGTTCTGTCTCGCCCTTCTCCTGAAAGCGATCATCTCCGCTGTCACTATCTGAGTGTATCTCTTCGGCCTCTTCCTGCTGTTCTCCCGGCGATACCAGCTCGGCTTCTGTTTTCTGTTGTGTGGCTGGGTCCTGCGCTTCTTCATCTCCTCGCCTTTGCGTATCCCGCGAATCAGTGGGGGCGAACTTTGAATTGCCCCTGATCCTTGCACCGTACTTGTAGAACACAAACGGTATCGGCATCAATAGGATGGCAACTCCACCGATAAGTGATGCTCCGCCACCCATCCCGAGAGCATTAAACATCTGATGAGTGAAGAGAGGAGCCGCTGCTGCTACGGCAGATCTAGTGATCTGGTTCCCGGCTTGTGCTGAAGCTGCGTACATGAGGTACGTCTCCGACAAGTAGGAGAGAAACGCTACAAAGAGGACAGTGATGGTGACGCCGAGGATGACTCCGCCGATGCTGGGCACGATCCAGTGTACGCTTGCATAGGCTCCACTCCAGCCAAGCAGGAAGATGCCAACGGGGAAGCAGACGGCTCCTGTCATGGCTACGGGCAGTGTATCCTGTAGGTTTGACCGTCAGTATGGTCTTCATAGTAGCAAGGAGATAGCTCACCTCAGCACAACGTATATGGCCAGCAGCAATCTTCTTCTGTTGCCTTAGCGAGTCCCAATAGATGTATGCCCCGGCGATGCAGTTCCCGACACAGACGGATAGCAACGGAAGCTGCCCAACTCCAGCATTCCATCCCCGAATCTGAATGAAAGCGATCGGAAAGATCGTGAAGAGCATATACAGCAGCGTGTAGACGACTGTGATGTAAATAGCTACCAGCGCTGCGATCGGATCAAGTAGGATAGCCCATGGTCGTGTCAACGTCACCTTGAAGATCTCCCGCAGCGACTGGTCCTTTACTTCAAGTGGTGCTCGTACGCTTTCGTAGCCTGGGATCTGGGAATTGCGGATTCGTTGAGCTTTTTTGACGAGAGCACGAGACGGTAGCGTTTCCGGGATTAATGGTAGAAGGAACAGGCAGCCGCCTGCGAGCCACAGAAGCTGATAGAACTGTCGAGGCGTGTCAGTAAGGCAACGTCATGAGCAGAGTAGATCTTACTCACATTCCATCGCCAGTCGAGTTTCAGCTGATAGAAGCCACTCGTCACCGGCCCAATCGAGGGCCCCATCTGTAATGTACAAGCGAACAGCATCATGCAGCTGTTCCTCTCCACCGGACCCCATAGATCCGCGAAAACACCAGGTGTATTCGATAGCGCTCCACTGATAAATGTCCCGCAGAGGAAGCGGCCAACCAGCAACGCACCAATGTTCGGGCTAAATGCGCACAAGAATGTGAATGCGGTGTAACCTAGGAAGCAGCCGATAAATAGCTTGCGCCGTCCGTAGTACTCGCTGAGGGGAGCCCAGAATGCTGGGCCAGAGCAGAAGCCGAGGACGAAGAGAGTTACTGTCAGTCGAGCGACTTCCAGAGAGACGCCGAGATCTTCAGAGATGCTTGGTAGACAGCCAGATGGCGAGGAAGAGGCCATGCTTCCGTTCACGACCAGTGCGATGCAGCTTGCTGTGATGACCCATCTCCTTCTTCGAGACCAGTTCTTGGGGTTTTCGACATCTCCCGGTGAGAACTTGAGTAAGCCTTCTTCATCGAACTGGACATCTTTCGCGTCCAGACCTTTCGTCCTGTATGGTTTGAGCTGCGGTCGAGACAGTACTCGGCTGATTACCTCCATTCTTTCGAGATTCACGATTTCGATGGAAGCACAAAGCTGCCAGCAACAAGAGGTACGGCTCTGCGGCAAAGCATTACAAGCTTAAGTATATATACACGAGATCTTCGGCACTGTGCACGGGGTGGAGTAGTGCGGTGTGGCGTGCGTTTCCGGAACATCTTCCCATATGAGCGGGTACTGATCCCGCTAGCTCGTTGTCGGCGTTAGGCGTTCAAGTTGAGCTAAAGAATTCCTACAGCTGATCAACAATCGACCCTTGTCAAGGATATGCTGAAGCGCGGTGACTTACGAGCGAGCTCTGACGACACATTGCGTCGTGGCTGTGGGATCGTGACAGGCTGGTGATAGTGATTACGCAACGCGCTACATCCTCCCACAGATTGCCACGGTCGTTGCTAAATAGCTACGCTCCGATGCATTCGAGCAAATACGTCTGCTTTCTGGTGAATTGAAGCCCTCGGTGGCATTCAACTCTGTCATCAGCTTTGAGGCTTTCTCACATGAAGGGCTGATCCATGCCCATGAGGTGACCACCGAATGTCTGCATGTCGACTGGGAACAGGAAGCTCTCCAAGTCAGCGTTCGATGAGAATTGCCTGAACGGAGATGATGGTGCCATGTAAGCCATGCCTGGAGCTGGTATTGGCATTGTCGATGCGCTAGCAGAACCGTAGCTCGCTCCATAGTCCCCGTTCGTGAAGGCTGATGATGCTGCGTTTCTTGCTGCTGAAAAGTCGATTCGCATTGGCTCAGCAATACTAACAAGTTCTGCGAGATATCAGTACTGCCTATGACGAAGAACGTCAGCTCTGCCTACCGAGGAGATAGTCTCTGCAGCGTGTGACGGTAGAATGTCCCTGAACCGAAGGATCGATGCAGTCAAGTACTTCGAGGGCTTTCTGGAGCGCCTTGAACGCTGAGTCTTGCTCCTGCTTGGTCAACGGCTCGGCGCTGCGTGCTCCTGGCTGCGACACAATGAGACCAGCAAGTATAGCCAAGCACGCATTGAAAGTGTAGAACACCGAGAACCACCAAGCTCCTAACTGTTTATGGCCATGAGTTGAGCCAGCGACAAGATAGTGTACGATTTCCACGCATTCCACAGCGCTGCTTACGGTAGAAGCCACACAATTTGCTCCGGCTTTGCTCATGATCTGAGCGTGTTGATGATCTGGTTCGGCAGTCAGGTATATATCTATCAAGCCTTCCAGAACCGGTCGATGCAGAAGGATGCGTGCATTGTGATATCGCAGTGTGATGACAGTTCTCTGCCGCCTGATCAGCAGTGCCACAGGCTCATCTTGGTGTGCTGGCTGGTTTGGAAGCTCGCTAGACTTCATGATGGACAGCTGAGATCTCAGCTTGCTGGTCCACCCAGTCAACTCTCCCTCGAGCCTGTATACCTTTGATATCGTCTCAAGCGTAAAGCTTGTACGACCAGCGCGATTGCCACTGTAGAGACCGTCAATCGTTTTGTACAGTACCTCATAGAGATCGATTATAGCATTGAAGAATGCAACAGAGGACTCGTCTTGCTGTTGTATGCCTCTCTGAGCTGAGTCAAGATACGTCTGCGGGCGGCGGACAGCTGGGTCGATATCCAGGATCTGCGAGGGCCGGCCATGTGTCATAGACAAATTACGATCGAGAAGCATGACACCGAACCACACTCTCACTCGCACTTCGCATTCGATAGGGTCCATGCTCTTTGGTTCTCCTCCAGCGTGTAAGCCAAGTTGATATGCAAGTCGGAGTGCTATACCATGGAACATCCAGCTCCGACCGGAGCTACGGGTTCCTTGCAAGTACAGTGAGATGGTGATAAGGCACTGAACGACTTCCAAGCTTGGTCCGCTATCATTGAACACTTGCTCTAAACAGAGACCGGAGCCCAATTCGAAATACGCCTCTGCTTCTTCGTCTTGAAAAGCAAGCAGCGTATCACAATACGGCCAGGAATTGACCGCAATTGCGAACAAAATGTAAAGCAATGCGAGCCAGCTGCGTCGGACTTCTGTGAAATGCGATCTGTGGGCCTGCTCGTAGGATTCCATGAACCTCCCTTCATGAATGTAAGGATGTATATAGCCGCAATTGACGAAGAAGCCACGGATCAGATCCCTCGCTTTCGCGTCTGGTGGGATTGAAAACGTCCTGGGAGCGTCGCCTGGTCTCCTCGCATGAAAGCCGCCTGTGGTAGCATCGTGCCTCCTGGTGCTTGGCCGGATGTTGTTGTTGCGAGCAACATCGCCATTGCCTGCACTGTTAGACTGAGCTCTGCCGTACGCATTCTGTCGTTCGTTGACCTTGTACAAGGCGCGAGAGACTAGGCGCACAAACGCGATATTGGAAGAGGGACCGAAGAAAGCGTCTTCTCTCGAAGAGCTAGGCACGATACCAATGCCATCGGTTTGGTCACGCTCGAGAACGCATTGGAGAGCATCTTCATGGATCGTAATCTCGTCTGATGCTTCACGCAGATTCGTACTGCCCGGCTCCGGGGGTTTCGCTGCCGCTCCGGGCACAGCTTGATTATTGGCGATGTTCGCCAGGAGACGTTCCATTCCTGCCATTCTCACTTCGAGATTCTCTACCATGCATACGACTTCCTGCCTCAGCAAATCGCTCTTCGAGATCTGGGGCGGATATGAGCATTCTGTGCCTTGCTGTATGCAAGTCTCGCAGGTTGGTTGGAATCCATTGCATTTGCTCTTGCGCTCTCGACATGGCCGACACGCCAGAGCAACGCGCCTACGCTTTGCAGGTCGCTGGCCTCCATCTGCTTCATCGTGGCCAGGCGAGCCGGTGCTCATGGTTGTAAGGATATCATGATACGATAAGTACGTAGGTTCAAACAAATGCAGGATTGATGAATGGACAGAGGTTGTCAGTACTTGCGGTCACGCCACCGGACCTGACTCAGCAAGAGCAGCAAGAGGAAGCGGCCAATTTCTTCATAACTGTCAATACATGAGGAGCCGCATGCAAACCACGTTAGTGCAGTCGTATTCATGTATACGGTGGCGAGCGTGTCTTGAAGTAGTAGTCAACGGGATATAGATCAAGTAACTCGATTATATATTATCGCTACGATTACAGTAATAATTACCATAACTCCACGACTCTCCTTCTCCTTCTCCATTCTCGGTCAAGCCAGTGCCTTCTGGAAGGTCGACTTGGTATGCTCTTGTCGCCGTCAACGATGATGCAAAGAGTACCAATCACCACTGCGACCTACTGTTTCGCGAACACAGCCTTAGTGTTGGTTGCATCTCTCGACAGCGATCCTCCCCCTGCCCAGTTCCAGTCTTTCAAGCCATGGGACGCGTTGTATTTTGCACACCTTGCTTCGCAGCCTGTTGGATTGCTTGGTTTGCGTATCCGGATGCATGCATTATGCTACCCTCTGCTGTCTCCCTAAATCTTACGATGACTCCTTGAGAGAACATCGCCCTTGGTTATCGATTCTCCTCCCTCAATGGAAGTCCACCCCGCTGGCTATCAATATTCAGCTGCGGTCAGCTGGCAGTGGTTTGACGCTTTTCCATGGCTGCATGTGTGCTCGTTTGCATTTGGCAAGAAGCCTCCTCTGTCGAGACTCCTCAGACATGTTATAGTCGTCTTCTCTAGGAGCGAGTGGTAGGGTTGTCGTCATCAGCGCCTCGTCAATAGAAGTAGACGATGATGTCGCGCTGAGAGTGCTGAGATCTGACTTGCGTTGGTTGTTGAGCTTAGAAAAATGCATCGTGGTTTGATTGTTTGTAGTGATGTACACTGGTATTGGGGTCCAGCTTGACTGTTTTCATAGAAGACTGTCTGGTCGATGTTATTTCTGGATGATTCGTGATACTGGCACAACTGGGGGGCCACATTATCTTATACACACGACGACCTGGACTTTACAGACGGACCTAATAACCCAGACACGACACGCACGCAATCACGCCGTGGTCATCCCGCAGACGGAGATACCAAGCGGACATTGATTGGCCGCGTGCTCGTGCGGAGCATGGAGCAAGGAGCCGGGACGCGATGTCTGTGATCTCAACCGCAGACGCAGATTCAACGAATTGACAGCTGGCTTGGACGACCCCTGGCGTTCCTCTAGAACTTCTTCGAACTGATTATAGCGTCTTGGAAGTGCTTGGGAAACCCTTGGAGCCTCGTGCTCTCCGCGTGGGCGTTTGTCCAGACTCGAGTCCGATCGTCACGCCGACAAAGATCACGACTATCGAACATGCGAAAGCCAATCGTTGAATGGCCCGACTAACCAGCTACGCGGGGTCATGCATGAGGTATAAGTCAATTGCACGGAGAGTGATGCTTACCAAGAGTCCGCCGCTCCTTCTCAACGCCGTGTTTCTTCCTCGGAAGTTTCTCGATCATGTCGATGTCGATCCAGCAGATACAGTCCAAAGGCATCTTCCACGGCTTGCCAGTCTACCCGCCTGAGCTCAGTGGCCTGACGGCCATCATCACTGGAGCCAATGGCATCTCTGGTCACTATATGCTGAAAGTCCTGTCCGAGGACCCTAAACGATGGAAGAAGATCATATGCTTGAGCCGCAGACCTCCGCTCACACCTGGGGGACTGCCGGATAATGTGGAACACATTTCACTCGATTTCCTCAAGGATCCAAAAGAAATTGCGAGTGTTCTTGACGCAAACCAAGTAGTCGCTGACCATGTCTTCTTCTTTTCTTACATCCAGCCAACGCCCAAGGAAGGAGCTGGTCTGTGGAGCAATGCGGAGGAACTGGTCAAGGTCAACACACAACTGCTTGACAACTTTCTCAATGCGCTCAAAATAGCAAACATCACCCCGAAGCGTTTCATGTTGCAGACGGGCGCCAAGAACTACGGAGGCCACCTGGGACCTACCAAAATGCCTCAAGAGGAGACTGACCCTCGTGTTGAGCATGAGCCGAACTTCTACTATCCACAAGAGGACCTTGTATGGAAGTACTGTAAGGAGACTGGTGTAGGCTGGAGCGTCCATATGCCAGGTCCGATCGTGGGTGCCGTTCCTGATGCGGCGATGAATTGTGCCTTTCCACTAGCAGTATACGCGGCTGTCTCCAAGAAGACTGGAAAGCCGTTCGAGTTCCCAGGCGATATCGACAGCTGGCAGATGCCGCAGTCTATGTCAGCAGCTCAGATGAATGCTTATCAAGAGGAATGGGCAGTGTTGCTAGGACCACCTAACCAAAAGTACAATACTTGTGACAATAGCGCTTTCGCCTGGGAGAAGGCATGGCCAAGGATTGCGGGCTGGTACGGCATTGAAGCCAAAGGGCCACAGGAAGGCGATATCTACACCGAGACCGAGACGCGATTCGTGCCGAGAGGATATGGTCCAAAAGGTATCACCCGCCGCAAATTTCGGCTGGTAGACTGGGCGAAGAAGGCCGATGTGCAGCAGGCGTGGAGCGAGCTCGTGAAGGAGCATGGCTTGACGCAAGAGCTAAGGGATATTGATCGAGTCTTTGGCTTCCTTGATGGAACACTGTGCAGACCTGCTCCACTGCTGTTCAGGTAAGTGTTGTCCTTTCTCGTACTCATGGAAGCTGACGACTCTGCGCAGTATGGACAAGAGTCGTAAGCTCGGCTGGCACGGGTTCGTGGACTCTTCAGAGGCTTTGTTGGACGTGTTCCAGGACTTCGTGAAGCTGAAAATGATACCGCCAATACCGATGGTGAAAGTTAGCTTCAACTGAACGATGAAAGCCTTTGCCGCTGTGGTCGGTGTGCCGCGCCTCCGCCATGAGTATGAAGTCGAAAATAGAACTAGACTACGCGCATCTTTGACATATTTGTTACGCATTGCTGTTGTATACGCAAGCACTCTCGCACGGAGCGTCCGGTGAATGCATGTGACATTGCAAAAGTTTCCGCTTAACCCCCGTGGTCAAAGCATCAGCGTAAGCGAGGGAGAGAATATCTGGCAATGTTTACGTTGCATGTTGGCACTCATCAAGATAGCTCCACGAGATTTCAATCTGGTGACTTTTGCATGAAATTGCGAAAGGGGGACTCAAGACTCTGGGTAGAAGAAGCTAATGGAGACAACTTCAGCTTCTAATGAGATGTATAAGCGATGATCCCAAACTACTTGCCAAGTGTCATCATATCATCACTGCCGTTAGTGATCCACCTCTCCTTTCTTCTTGATGTACGCCTTTTATACTTCTGTTCTACGGAGCTTTCCTCGTGTGAGGCCACAAAGGCGCTAGCGCGTCTCCGCACGGGCCGTAATAAGCGCATATGAAAGCCCGACATCCATATCTCAATGTCTGCTTCCACATGCTTAAGACAAGCTGACGTCGTATCACAGTATGGTAAGGAGCGTGGAAGAGCAAAAAAGAAAGTTCAGGAGCTTTGTATAGGAATAGCCGAAGGTGGGCTGGGTTGATGTCAGAACATGACTCATGCTCGATGGAACGTTGTACAACTTACGCTCGAACCCCTGGAAATAATTAGGATATGTGTGGGAAATCTGTAGAGGCACTGCAAACGTACACGACCTTGAGGTTTCTGACTGCTAGGAGCCATAAGAGCCACACGCTCTACCGATTGAGCTACCCCGGCAAAGGGGATGCTGATGCAACGAGTTGCATTGCTGCTTAATATATAGCTCTATCATGTCTGTGGGCGAAATCTTGGCAGTGCATCTTCGCGACGTGCCAAAGCATGGTCCAACCTGTACTTCGCTGTGAGGTCCCCAAAAGGCTACACTGACTTGAGCGTTCTACTACGGAGAAGAAGTAGATATCACCTAGCACTCGGCATTTTCAGAGCGTATAATGAAGGCATTATCATGGTAAGTTCGTCAATCGAACGACTTTGGCGAGTCGTCGATGCTTGATCAAATACTGGCATCGTAAAATTGAAAAGGTATGATAGGCTGACGGCTGTTGAGCTGACGCAGTATACGTGCCCAGCAATGGCCGAGCAATGGCTCCGAGCATGATCACGTATTCCAGCAAAGGAAAGATGAGTACATGGTGAACGGAACGTACTTTGCCATGAACCCAATACGGACACGTGAAACGGCGAAAGGCTGTGCTTGAGCGGGTGACCATTGATCAACGGCAGAGAGATTCGAGACGAGTACAGAACAGTACAGGGGACAGGATGCAGTGACTGGTCGGAATTGGTATCATTCATTGCCCGTGCTGTATTTATAACTCCAGCACCAACGCCGCGCCAATGCTCCTCCTGTAGACCATGACACAGGCCCGTAGAACATGGCAGCCCGCTGCAGCAGGCAAGCGAGTCGGAACCGAACCCATTGCAACAGTTGTGCTGCGAATCGTCTATTTCTTCTTGTCCTTGGAGGCACCCTTGGTCTTGGCAGTACCGCGGAACTCCTTGGAGCGGTTCTTTCTCTGCTTGCCTAATCACGAAAGCGTCATCAGTTATGTTGTCCAAATTTCTCGCCGCGTCAATGAAGACGGGTTTAATCCACCACACATGCAGGGTGCACTCACGCTGCTGTCTTGAGGCCTTCTCGATCTTGGTGGCCTGTCCGTAGCGGACGAGTCTGTAGTGTGGCTCGAACTTCTTCATGGCCTCGGCGGAATCGTAGAGGAGGGCGAAGCCGGTGCTCTTGCCACCACCGAACTGAGTGCGGAAACCGAAGACGGAGACCTGGTCCTTGGAGGTCTTGTAGAGCTGGGAGAGCTTCTCGCGGAGCTCATCCTTGGAGACGTTGGCGCGCGATGGGTGGAGGACGTCACTGTTGAGAGAACGTGTTAGTATCCGTGCGGACGAAGGGCGGTGGTATATGCGATTCGCGGCGGTGGTGGAGGAGGATGTGACGGGGGCGGTGTTACGCACACGACCATCTGCTTGCGGCCCAGGAGCGGGTTGCGGATGAACTTGCGCGTGCGCAGGGTCACTTGGCCTTCCGACATGATTGCGATTGATGGATGTCGTCGTTGTCGGTGGGTGTCGTGGTTCGGAGTGAGCGCTCGCCTTCCTTCTCTTCAAAGATCGAGGTCGCACCTTCCGCTGAATTTCGAACCTCCGCCTGCCAAGCGCGCGCTAGCATCGCGAAAAAGCTAAACTGCGTGCCTGAGGCTGCAAGATTATCAAGATGGCCTGCTGTTTCACCACACTCTCTGTCTTGATCACATACATCAATGCACAGCACCACGCGATAGAACTGAATTTCGGCGGTAACATATGTCCGCTGTACGCATCTTGAATACCTTCAAGCTAGAACTCACTCTGCCCTAAGGACACCACATCAACACCATCAAGGACTTGGGCCATATCCGCCACGATGGACCCCCAATTGCTGCTCTTCCGAAGACAGTACCTACAGCTATTCGAGCCCGACTTCCTCGCCTGGCCACCCAAGCAACTGTTGAGAGACCCAGCCGTGCAGTCATGGCTGTTCGCCAAGCTTTTCAACATCGACAAGAACTCCAAACTGCCTCCGGAGCGCTACCAGCTTCGAGTGCTCAAGCCATTACTTGCCAAGATAGAACAGTCGATTGAGGATCCTGAAGAGGATGTAGGTGAAAGTTGTTCTCATCACACATTGCTTCCTCTGTTTCCTTACATTACTTTCTGATGCGCTTTGCCTACGGTAGGAAATTTCAGACGATCTCATGTCGCATCTGTCCACATTGATCGCCTCAGATCTGCCTGCAGAAAGTACAGCAGTACAACAGAAGTCGTATGTGACTTTTACGTGCTTGCCACCTAACCAATCAGGTTATGACGAAGACCAGGACGAGCCGACCGTCACACTGCTGGAGAGACGGCACTTGATATCTGGGTCACTCACTACCGGCTTTAGGACCTGGGAGGCTGCTCTGCATCTTGGCTCGTATCTCCTAACACCAGCAGGACAGAGCATTGTCAACGACCAATCGATCTTGGAGCTCGGCGCTGGCACTGGCTTTCTTGCTATCTTGGCCGCCAAACACTTACAAGCCAAGCACGTCACCACCACAGATGGCGATGAAGGGGTTGTGGAAGCATTAAAGGAGAACCTTTTCCTCAACGGACTTGATGACGGGCAGAAGATATTCGCGAGTGTGCTCCGCTGGGGCAGAGGGTTGAAGGGTACATGGGTTGAAGAAGATTGCGAGGCGTGGCCTTACGATGTGATTCTGGGCGCAGACATCGTAAGACTGCTGGCTCTAATTCAAAACATCGTCACGCTGACCATTTAGACCTACGACAAGTCTGCGATACCTGCGCTGGTGGCGACGTTGCGCTTGCTCTTCGAGATGCGCCCCAGCGTGCATGTCCTGATATCTGGAGCTGTCCGAAACCTGGAAACGTTTGAGACGTTTCGACATGCGTGCTGTGAGTTGCAATCGTTGTCGGCATTGCAATAGTCGACTGATATATGGTAGTGCGTAGCGAGTTCCAGGTGCAAGAGCTCGACTTCCAGCCAAAGTCGATTCGTGAGCAGAGTTCACTTTTCTACGCAAAGGCCGTTCCTTTGAAAATACTTTCGATCAAGGCTCCAACTGCATAGTATAAAAATACTGCCACGTCAAGATGCTGACTGTATACTCCGGCTCCGCATTGAAGTTGGCGCCGGATTCTGGGCGGCTCAGCAGTATTATGGCACAGTCTGCGACCTTACATACGTAGCCGCCAGCATCACTGGGTAGAAAGGCGATCCTATTGCCTTGTTCTACGGAGGTAAAGTCCCCTTCATCGTGCAATCAGTGGCTAGAAGCGGTCGCAATGAGCATCGCCTACTCGAAGCACGTTATCTCGACGGCATCATGTGGGGAGAAGCTATGTGCCAGCACAAGAGAGCTGGCAAACGAGATGAGGTATTCCATGTTGTATGATGCTTGGTGATCAATCCATGTCATGTGAAAATTGGTATATACACAACGACGAATTAATGCATCCTCAGTAGCCACTAGACCAGAGGTCCTTCTCGTCCGCAACCTGGTCCTTATCCGTGGCTGCGCCTCTAGTCGCTTTCGCTTCTCGTTCCTTTTGTTTGCGCTCGGCAGGGCCCAATAATTTCGGCAAGTACACAGGTGTGATGAGACCGTCTGGCATATACGGACTGTACGGGACTGCCTTGCCTGTCAACTGTCCTGTCAACGGGACAGTCAGATTTTGAGAGCCGAACTCCAACACGTTCTCCCTGATAGCGGGAGATTTGAGGCTGGGCGATCGCATTCCCGTTTGCCAATTTCCGGTAGGCGACAAAGGGAAAGGCTCCTGTTGCACAGCAGGCTGCTGCCGAGCGAACCCTCTCAGCGGCAAGTCACCTGCGACGGGACCATGGCCTCGCCTATTTTGTGGGAGAGTGCCTGTAGGATCTGGTCGAGTAGAGGCTACATCTGTCACTGCTTGAGCAGCATTGTTGTATTCATAGTTGTGCTGTCGTTGAGGGTACGCCTCCGGAAGAGCGCGAATCTCATCTCGTGGATCTTCTGGATAGGGAAAGCTCCTTCCTGTGCCTGGTGTGGTCGGAGGATATTGGCTGTCGTTAGTGCGACCAGTCAATGGCGGCACCTCACCCGGCTGCTCGAAAGCGCGTGGGGAGAGTGGTGTCATGGCTCCATCGTCGTTTTCATCACCACGGTACCTCTGCACTGGATTACTGATTTTGAGATCACGCAGTCCTTTCCTATTCTTCTGAGGAGAGCTTGCACTCTTATGACTGCCGAAAGAAGCGGTTCTTCCATCTCGTGGCGATCTCGGCAGTCCAGGGCCAGGTGACGTGGGCGCAGCTGGGAACTCGTTTCCCACAGTGCTCGTCATGTTGGGTGGGTATATCGCCCGGACCGAGGGCGATCGCGGCGTGGCAGGGCTCAATGGACTTTGCGGATAAGTGTCGCTAGTTTGTACACGCCTCAGGTCCGGTCTGTCTATGGCCAGAGGGGCGAGTGGTTGACCACGCTCATATCGTGGTGGTTCAGGTGCATGCATATCGGTTACGGAGCTATTCTTGCGCTCTTCGTCGCCGTAGACAGCCCCGTAGAGATCGGCTAACTTCAGCTTGTCCCGTTGTTTGTTCTGCTCATGCATTTCATGGTCGAAGCTCGTGATACTGTGGCCTGAAGGTGATGCGATGTTGATATTGCTCCTTGCACTTCTTATGCTGCCAGTCTTATTCCTCGCCCTCTGCCACCACCCGTTCCTCCCTTCTACTGGCGTCTGATTCCAATCGGGCTTTACCATCTCGACCGGTCTGCGAGTCATATCCTGCGCTCGTTTCCTAGCTCGTCTTCCCACTGTGAGGAGTAGCGATCCAAGTATGAACACACAAGCTATGTATGCCCCCACCACCCCGATAATCTGATACGGCAGAAGTGATCGATCGCGCGTCGCGTGGAAGGAGAAAGGCGGTCCGTCTTCTGGTGCTGGAGCAGGATCTAGGTCGATATCGACATCCCAAAGGCCAGCGCTGGCTCGCGATACCGCTGAAAGGAGGACTAGAGCTGTATAGTTATCGTATTTCGCACCGCCTCTGCCCATCTTGAACGATTTCTAGACGAGGCGGACTCTTTTGACTCTTGTGTGTTATGGTGTACAGGATGACAGCGAAATGGTGACCGGCAACTTACTGTAGTAGTACTTCTGAGGCACACGTGGGGACCCAGCGAGCTATACTCATCACTGGCGCCCATCACAGACCGACTGCATGTCGGGAAGACGAAGGGATGCACTTCAGAGACGTGATTGGCGAAGGAGGAAGCTGTTTGGCGCCCTTGGCACAGCGGCCGCATGAGGCCGCATGCAGGGCAAGGTGAGACGAGCTCGTCCGGCGCCAAAGCGAGCTCTCTCATACATCAAGACCTTCCTCGCCATCACTGTCACTGTGAAGCGTCGTTTTGGGCTTTGAAGCGTAGCATCGTGGCTTAAATTGCATGAAGAAGGTGTATACTTAGAGTGCGCTTCGGAGCGATGGCAATTAGCATTCGAGCTGGCGTAGGCAATCTTTAGGCACTACTCCAGAGTGCTGATCAGGATGATTCTTGTGCTCCAATACTTGTATGTCGCAAAGAGAGTAATACACGATGCTGTGGTGAGTCTGCGTTCGAACAGAAGCTCGATGACGATACAAATCAGTGGTGCCTGAGGCGTTGTTTGTACCTTTTCCCCAGGCAGTTTGCTCACTTCTTTGCTTCTGGCACTGGTCCATTCTTCTTTGGATGCACCACATGTCCGCATGGGTAGGTGCGGGACGCAGTCATGACAATGCACGCGGGCCCATTCATGAGCGGTCCTGCAGAACTGCGCCTTCAAGTGTATGAAAAAGTTGCGAGTCGAGAAGTGGACTACCTCGTATGCCCACCAACGCCGGGGCTCAGCTGGCTGCAGCCAGAAAGGGAGGGCCAATAAGTGCAGCAGACGCTTCGCCCGGACTGGATAAGCATCGCTCTCGCTTGCAAGACCACACGCGCAGAGGTAGCCGGCCTGAATACCAGCAAGTCAAAGGACATCAGCACCAAGGACTTGCAGCTCCTGGCAGGGAGAAGCATTCTCAAACGCACCGCCTAGATACATCTACCTGCCCTCCCAACAGCGTGCACACGTTGGTCGTCGAGTGTACCATCGGCACCCATTCTGGACTCAGAGGCTGGCGCTCGTTTATTGGTGATGGTGGATTCCACTCAGTCGTTGACGACCTCTATCGAACGCTGAATCGATTCATCCATTTTGGCCCGCGATTGGCTTCAACGACACCACTTCCGAAACCCATGCATATCAAGACAGTGATGGTGCAGGTGCGCGCCGAAGTTGCAGACGATGTGGTCGATCCTCAATCTCACGCGAAGCTCCGGGCACTGGCTCATCAACTCAGAGATTTCGTTTGCCGCCAAGCGGATGGCGGGATGGTGTTGGGCCTCGTAGACGAATTCCAGTTTCAGGTGGATGGTCAGAACCTCGCGATGGTGGTTGTGGCGAATCGCGGCAACGAGGACGTGCCCGAGGCTTGCAAAGACAGTGAATTCGGCCGGGGCGCTGGAGATATTTATTGATAGCACCTACTATATGAAGCCAGAAGGGAGTGGAGGAAGCTGATCGAGGCGAACGTCGCCGGCATCAGTGACCAATTTACGCAGCAGACTGCAGAGTCTGGGAAGGTCTTTTGGCCAGCAAGCGCTTCGTCTCATTCCATGTGTGCACGCCGATGCTTGAGCCTATTGGTAAGCTAGTACGAAGCATAGAGCATGTCAACCTGGGCAGGTGAAGAGGCGCGGATCGCAGTTGCCAGCGTTCCAAGATTTCGATGCTGCAGAGGGGTTGTAGAAGATCATCATACTGAAGACATATGAAGTCTCCTTGATGTACTCGAGCGCTCCTGCCATATGTTTCTTCGTGTTCATGCATTGATAAGATAAACATACATGTACCAACGGAAATGCTTCCAGCGCAACTGTTCCGATGAATAGCCGCGTCGTTGGCCAGCGGGGTTATGATGCTGTACTCTGCGAGATTGTCGCGTACAGCAGCACGTACTGGAGCGTATCCAGCGAGCTTGCAGCGCTACATGTGGTCTGTTCGATCGACCACGAGAGGCGGTGTTGTGAAGACAAGGGGCCGGGCATGTTTTCGGCTCTTCTTGGTGCTTCCAAGATTTCGACCAGAAGCGGCACGTGCTCTCAAAGTGGGTCAGTCATTCACCTGCTCATCTCCATCTATCTCATCTACACAAACATTCATACTTTGCACAGGGAATGCAACTCTCCTAGTTCCCCGTGTATGCGAGCTTCAGATCTATCTGACATCGTGAGAAAACGCGAATCTACAACGATTTCAGGAAAGTTTCTGAAACCTTCGCCCTGGTCATCTGAGAACCATGGCCGACACTCCAGGATCGGAACAGTCCAAGCGAGAGGCACAGATTATCGACAGACATCTACCAGAGGGATACTCTGCTGAGCCTGATGCCGTCACCTATGGAACTGACGATGGCAACGACAGCGATGCCGCTTCCGGGAGGAATTTTCCAGGATCGCCGCCCACCGAGGCTGAGTCCTCATTGAGACTTCAAGGAGGCGATATGCACCGTGACATATTCAAGATCAAAGCACGTGCAAGTCTTCCTCGACGCGCAAACACATTCTCCTCCAAGCATAGTCGACCTCTGGTCAAATTGCCTGATCCGCCTGTCGAGGAACAACTCCAGCCAGGTGGTATGCGGAGACAGTATGTACAACGGCATAGCGTACAAAGGCGTCTCAGCACTGCCGCTACACCTGTGACTAAGAACTTCATCTCATTTCTGGAACTATATGGCAGCTTTGCTGGCGAGGACCTGGAAGACACTGACTCGACTTCAGACGATGAGTCTGCCATTGAGGAAGGTGATGCTGATCCAAATGAAAGGCGGCCGCTGCTTGGGCGTAAGAAGAGCTCGAGGCGGATGAGGAAGGAGGGCAATGCTGGAACCACTAAGACATTCTTCACACTGCTGAAGGCTTTCGTCGGAACCGGCATCATGTTTCTGCCCAAAGCTTTCCGCAACGGAGGAGTTTTGTTCTCTTCTGTGGTGCTAATCATGGTGTCCATCATCACAACACTTTGTTTCAGGCTCCTGCTGCAATGTCGACAGAGATATGGAGGTGGTGGTTATGGTGAACTTGGTGGAGAAATCTTCGGGAAAAAAGTGCGCGCCCTCATTCTGGCATCGATCACGCTATCCCAGCTGGGATTTGTGTGCGCTGGCTTGATCTTCACAGCCGAAAACTTGCTTTCGTTCTTGAACGCCGTGGTGCCTGTCGGCCAGACCCAGCCCTTCAAGACATCATCACTCATTGCCATTCAGCTCGTGCTTTTGGTACCTCTGGCATTGATTCGTAACATTGGAAAGCTGGGCCCCGCGGCTCTGTTGGCAGACGTCTTCATCCTCATCGGTCTGGTCTACATCTGGTACTACGACATCTCCAGCCTGGCCTCAGTTGGAGCTGCACCAACCATGAAGCTCTTCAACCCTAACGCATTTACTCTGACCATTGGGTCAGCAATCTTCACCTTTGAAGGAATAGGACTCATCTTGCCAATTCAGTCATCGATGAAGCAGCCCGAGAAGTTCCCCTACCTTTTGTACGCAGTCATGCTGATCATCACGGTGATCTTCACATCCGTAGGAGCTTTGTGTTACGCGACCTTCGGCGAGGAGACCAAGATTCAGGTCATCTCCAACTTCCCTCAAGACAGCAAGTTCGTCAACGCGGTGCAGTTTCTTTACTCCATGGCCGTATTGGTTGGAGAGCCCGTGCAGCTGTTTCCAGCTGTCAGAATCATCGAGCAGTTTCTGTTTGGCGATCGAGCCTCTGGAAAGAAGAGCAGTTCTGTGAAGTGGAAGAAGAACGGTCTGCGAACAGGTGCTATGATACTGTGTACAGTCATTGCTATCCTCGGAGCTTCAGACTTGGACAAGTTCGTCTCCTTGATCGGCGCCTTCGCTTGTGTGCCTCTGGTGTACATCTACCCACCGACATTGCATCTACGCGGCATTGCTGAGACGAGGTGGGAGAAGGCTTACGACATCTTCTTGATTACTATCGGAGTAGTGGCTATGGCGTACACGACTGTTATGACCCTGAAGCAATGGATCGGAGGGGAATTGTGATAGGAGTGATTCAACTTCATTTCATGGACTGTGGCTTAGACTGTATCTGGAGAAGCGTAGCATGCCAGCCTTAGACGGAAGCATTGTATGACATTTGCAAAGTCTCACAAGACACAGCTTCTCTTGATCACGTTTTCATGTGCCATTACTAATCAGCTCCACCTGCCACCTCTCTACCATGTGTTCACTTCCTGACAACCATCTTCGCACAACACCACTCCACCAAGCCGTTGCAACCATGTCCTCGAGAGTAATCAGCATCACCTCCCAGGCGCACTTCAAAAGCATAGTCGCATCCTCAACATACGTCGTCGTCGACTTCTACGCAGACTGGTGCGGTCCTTGCAAGCAGATCAGCCCCATCTTCGAACAACTCGCCGCACAAGAATCCAAGCCCGGTCGCCTCGCCTTCGTCAAAGTAAACGTCGATAACCAGCGCGATGTAGCGGCAACATATGGCATCTCTGCGTGAGTCCAAGCCTGCTATCTAGCACATGTGAATGTATACTAATACTCAGCCAGCATGCCCACCTTCCTCGTCCTCAAAGGTACCAAAGTCGTCGAAACCGTCCGCGGCGCAAATCCCAACGCTCTCCGTTCCGCGATCCTCTCAGCCGCCGCTGATGCCGCGAAAGGGCCCGCGAAGCAGAGTGCCGCGTTCGGTGGAAGTGGGCAGAAGTTGGGCGGAGATACGAGCGCCAGTGGAGGGCGGAGTCTAGGGTCAGGCGCGACAGCTGGAGGATCGGGACTACATATGCCGAACGTGAACTTTAGACAGCTCTTCAGTGCGCCGGCAAGTTTCGCGCAGGGGCGAGGACTGCCGGCGCAGATTGTGAGGTTTCTGGGGCTGTACATTTCGACGCTGTTCAGCTTCGATCCGCTGAGGACGGCGCAGGAGAGTCCGTTTGCGGTGCAGGGGAGGACGAATGTTAAGACGAGGTAGAGAGCGGTGGGAATATGAGTTACGAGGGTGTTTGGGCGTTCGTTAATAGCATGGGAAAGAGAGATACCAGATCGACTGAGGGAAGTTTGAATTGCATGGCATTAGGGGTCACAACGGAGATGTACGATACAAAGTCGGCACGCTGGAGCATCGGTCATCTTGCAGTATCGATCCTTCTCCCTCGCACACCGTGCCCTTCGCCTTACCTCAGCATCCTACCACGCTGATCGGCGCCGCAACAGCAGATTCGGGGCCAGCGAGATTGAGTGGATGTCAAGTGCGTAGATCGAGGTGTGTTGCTCGGTCCATCCCGCTACATCTCTAGCCGATGATATTGATGGTGGTCACACCAAAGACGGCGCGCAAGCGGTACCGCACCACGACCACAATGCCGATGTATTGAAAGACTCGGTTCCTTGTATTCGTTGAGTGTGCGCTGGTTGGAGTCGTGTTCGAGACACATACCTGACGCTGCTGAATGAATGGAGGCTTGCCAATGATGCCGCCAACGATCACGGATCTCTCGGTGAGCACGCACGTCGGTGCGATGGTGGTGATGTCTAGACAGCCGAAGGGCGGACTGGACTAATTAATCTTGTATACCGGCGTGCTGAGTGAAATGCTCGTCCGGCACCGACTCCGCTCGCGAAGATTAGTCCATGCTGGCTGCTCGGTGTTGTGGTAGTCGAAAGGTGTCTGCTTGTTGTAGACCAATGCTGAGTAAGGCGGGCAAATAGCTCTTGAAATAGGTTACTACTCATGCAGGCTTGGACAGTGAATGAGATGGCTCACATGCAGACTCTTCTGTCACTAGCACATGCTCGTCGTTTATCACATGCGACAACGGTCCATGGGGACTAGGCTAACCCGCTGTGCTGTATTCATCGAGCTTCGAGAAACACTTGAATACACACGTATGAACACCGATCACACCTGTCCTCCCGAGCTTCAGCTGGTCTTCAAGGGATCTTGGAATAAACTGATGGCCGCTTCAACTCTCATTGGAGACAGTTTCACGCCCACCTGCTGGGGCCCGATCGCATCGCGGAGAATATGACCACCTGCATGGACCTAGCTCGCGTCTCTGCAATATTCGTCTGACACCTTTGGTTTCCGACCTTGCAGGATAGAAGTGACTGTAAAGGTCGTCCTGACTGTATCTGCTTTTGAAAGAAGCGAACCCTGCCTGACACATGAGATCTGAGATGGGAAATTTCAGCGACCCGCCACTGGATTTTGCCAGCGCCTGCCACCTTCTGACCTAACAACGAAAACCATTGTCACAACAATGATGTCCATACAACGATAGCATCGCCTCCTCCGATTTCAGGCCATCGCGGTCAGGCTATGAGCCCACGCAACAAGGCTTCGATATGGGTTTCAAGATTCATACCAGCGTTTCTAGTCTTGATTGTCGGCTACGCCAGTTGGGTCATCGTCGGCCCGCTCAGCATCAACTACCTCATCAATCCGCCGAAGGACGATAATGGCAATCTCCAACAGCCGCGACGCGTCGCAGCGGGCCTTGCGATTGCTATAGTCTACTTTGTACTGCTGATACCGGTGGCCGCCACCTGGCTGCGGTTGCTCCTAAAAGTACTCAAGGACCCCGGTTACATACCCCAAGGCTTCGAGCAGGAAAGACGAGCGAGCGAACCGCATCCGGGCATCGATGAATTCTGGCGAAGAGATGTCTTCGTCTGCGATCCAAATGGTATTCCAATCTGGTGCGCGCATTGCAGGAACTGGAAGCCGGATCGAACACATCACAGCCAAGATGTTGGTCGGTGTACACGAAAGATGGATCATTTCTGTCCCTGGATCGGAGGCGTTGTTGGAGAGCGCGCTCTGAAGTTCTTCATTCAGTTCTTGGTATACACTATGATTCTGACTTGCTATCTTAGTGCCGTCTTGGGATACTGGGTTGCGCGTCAGAAGGGTCATGTGCATTGGTACGTGGCTCTTGGTCTGGCTGGATTCTTCTTGCTGTTCACACTGGGCATGGTGGTGAATAGCATGAATATGGTCTTCCAGAACATTACCACGATTGAGAATGTCAGCAGGAGGATGTATTTGGCAGTGCTTCTCCCGCCAGAGAGGCGGGTGGATCCGACGATGCCGCTGCCTCCGCCAGCAAAGGTTTCGCCTACAGCAGAAGATGGTAGTGACAGGCCAATGACATCGGAGCTCGACGATCCAGCGCACATGAACTACTTTAGTCGACAACCACGATCTGTTAATCCAATGCAACCTCCCGATCCCAGTCCTCATGGGAAGTCGAAGATCTGGAAGGGTATCATCACATTTCCACTGCATCTTCCTGTCGATAGACCACCATTGCCGGCACCACAACCGAGAACATTCGCGATCCTACAAACCCCTCCAGGCCTCAATCCCTGGAACATGGGAAGTGCGTATGCTAATTTCAAACAAGTCTTTGGAGAGAAGCTGCACGAATGGGTCTTTCCAGTCAAACACTCTCCCTGTTGCGATCACACTTCGCAGATATCGGAGTTTCCGCTTGGGCCGGAATTCGAGCTTCTCCTTATGGATGCCGGTTTGGTACAACATGAGAGACCTCAGAAAAAACATCGAAGGCCAAGCACTTCCCATAGCGGGAAGCGGAAGCGAAGGCTTGACGTTGGCTGGCAAGATGGAGAGCGTCCAGATGGATGGGTCAGCGAAAAGGAAGCACGGAGAATAAGAAACGAATGGCGGAGACGAGCGAACCTGGGACAACAACCACCCGAAGTACATTGAGATTGAGAAGAACTGCCTCAACGCACGCCTTAAGGCACGATCCACGACATTTGCCGTGCTCCTCGCAGCTGCAATATGATGACTGCAAGCACAACCATTGAAATTCCTAATTTAACCTATGGCTAATCAACATGCACATCTATACTGTAACGTATCAACGACAGAAGGAATAACTCCGAAGTACAACAAATTAAGAGTATCTCATACACTCTTCTAGATCGCCATCATTCCAGGCAACTTCTGTAACTGAGGATGTTCAGCTTACAGAGTTGAGGGCGTGCCGCGATGGATGCTTTCTTCGTGGCAGCTACTGTTACCAAGCCTTGTCGCGCCACGACTATCGACATGTGAAGCACGATGGGCACTTGAAGTGCAAGCAGGTGGGGCATCGTGTTGGACAGTGATATGGATTGTTCGTGTGTTTGCAACTACGGCACACCCTGTCCGATGTGAGCAGAAGTCCACTCCCACCTTGACGAAGAAGAACGCTCGCCAATAGCCAGTCAGGGGAACTCCACGACCAGTAGAGGTTCGGATCGCAAGACCATGGTCGATGCCATCGTGTCATGGGTTGATGTTGCTGGTACTGGAGCTTGTCGAAAAAAGTCTTAGACGAAGGCATAATGGAACTCTGGTTAAGATTTTGGAACCTTGAGTCGATGTCTAGCGTGCTGTTAACCGCTGGTACTGATGCTGTTGGGGTTCGTGTGAGTAATCTACAGAAATTCGGCGAGACTGCCCTTTCGTTTAACACTCCTGTCGGGGCTCAAAGGCAACAGGAAAGCACACTGCCGGGTAAAGTCCGCCGGCACCACCATGATTTCGCAATTGTGTACAGAGAAGGGCGACTGAAGATGACGGGTGATCAGCGTTGGAAAAGAATCAAGCCATCTTGCCCTGAAGTCAACATTTAGCAGCTGCACCGCCAACCAGGATCAGGAAATGGAGACCAAATGAGGTCGTGAAGCCAAAACGAGTGCAAATATAAGGCGGTGCTCCGCATGGACATGTTGGAGCCGCTTCAAGAGCACGATACCTTTGTGACCACCAACAAGAGCCCATTCCACACTGTCCGGAATACGACAGGACCAGAAACTGAGCAACGAGAATTGCGTTATGGGAATTGCCAGGCATAGCTGTGGATGATACCATGCATTGGCGACTTCACGACCCGCGAAAGTGTGTATTGACCATCCACTCGCAAATCATGTTTGACGTGAGAAATGGTATCGTTACACCAGCCACCTTTCATCGGAATTAGCTGGAGGTGCAATGGAGGTACCTACAGTCGATGCGTCAAGCGCTTCTCGCGGCAACATTTCCGTGTGGCGTTCTGAAAGTGCGACGTTGGCGAATTCGCTGGTATGTGAGTCAGTCGAATCCGCAGTCGAGGCGCACACGGTCATCATCTAGTCCTACTTATGAAGCCTCGCTAAAACCGCTCCAAATCTTAGCCACAAGAGTCATCGAGGCCGCACGAGTTGCCTGGTTTGTCTTGGAAGTCAGTGTAACCGGCAAAGCGGATTCTGGGCCGGCATTCACTTTGCCGCTGCATGTTGACGAAGGATTGAGCGACACATGCTCTAGATGAAAGCTCAAAGACAAATGCCGTAGGGCTGAATGTCCCTGTACAGATCATGAGTGTTGGTGGCACCTCTTCAGAACTCCAAAAACACGAAGGCGAAGAATTCCCGTATCACTAGACATTGTTCCTGGAGATCGACGTAGGACAAGTGGCAAAAATAACAATTACTGCGCCATATAGGTTCCTACTTCTTGGTTCACTGTGTAATTGCGCTCTTGACAACGGCTTGAGTCACTCGCAGCGATGCGTTACATGCAGGGCTCACGCTCTTACTGATCACTAAGTAGACGAAATAGCAAATCGAAATATGAGGCGAAGCCGCTTACAAGGTATGAGATTGGCAGTGTAGTATGACTCGGGTTCATGTAGCGCCACACGAGCGGGATGTTGCTATCGTTGGCTCGAACTGAGATTCAGTCAGAGAGAACGTCACGGTAACGATGAAGTGACCCAGCCATACAGCATGCAGTGCAACTCGATCTTGCAGCTGACTTCGTCGCCCGCGGTGCGGCTCAGGCCTTTGCATTCGCCTTGCAGTGTGTGCAGCCCCAGCGTTGTCAGCGTTCTCGTGCAATAGAAGGTGGTATGCTTACTGATGGACGGCAGGATTTGGGGACAGACAGGTATGCTTATAACTTTGAGTTCATTGTGCTACTAGCAAGGGGCGAATCGTGAACAAGACATAATCCTTCTAATGAGCTCACGCAGTAGCTGAAGCACACCAATACAATGTAGCCGTCTCGCCACTATCGACAGTACCGATAGCGGCTGGTATCCTCCAGCGAAGCATCTGGGATTCGCTCATACCGGTAGGATAGAAGTAGTAACGCGGCTTATGCCTGTGGTGTAGTACTATGGCCCATGTGTCGTGTCGTCATATGAGCGAATGTCTACAATGAATTCTGTAGCGAATGAGACGGGGTGCTGGTTGGCCATGAACTTCGTCCGGGCCGCTTGGTCTCCCGAGGTGTATCGATTGAGTCTTTCGAACCGGTCAGATTGATCTTAAAAGTCTGTTGGCTGCTCAGATTCACCTCCAGTCGATGTCCGTATGTCTTGATCCCACATCAAATTGCTGTTGTCTGCCATCTCGTTGAGCCGTGGTGTACTGTCCAAGGTGTCGTCTGTCGTTCAGCATGTCTGTTCATGGGTAGTAGTACACCACGCTTCGACTACTAGATCGGGGCTCACGGTGGTGTGAGGAAGATCGCCTCCTGGAAGAGCTTCTGTTGGAGGAGATAACGGTAGGGGGCGTTCGTCTCTGGTTGCGACTCCTTCGAGCGTAGGCATGGGTCCTGGGCTCGTAGCCTTCGTCCCGGTACTGGGAGGAAGTAGGCCTGTGAAGGATTTCGTACAGGAAATGAAGCATCGTTGGATGATGGTCGTAGCGCAATATGCCAATGACAGTGGGACACGATGGTCGTGTTTATACCTTGCATCCAGGGCTGCCTCAGACTTCGACTGAAGAGTCATGAGATTGGCACTGCCATGCTAGGTCGTTGATGAGATCATGGCTACCGGCGGCATTTTGCAGACCATGCGAACATTCCATCAAGCTCGGTATTCAGATCGTGAAATGACTACTCGCGGGGCGTCTTCGAGACGGTGGGTGCTGTGGAAGGGCGGCTCGGGCGATCAGGCATCATAGCAAAGGGGCGTATTCAAAAGGCCGCTCGAGCACGTGGTATGCACCGCCTTCAGGGAACAGTATCGAATGTGCGCGGTGCTATCAAGTCCTCGCACGCTACACTGCTCGGCATAACAAAGCATACATGGCAAGATGATCGATACTGCGCCTTTCGTGATACCAAAAGTACCGCCGAGACATCAGCTGAACCAGCATGATGTGCGGCCTTGTTGTGTGTAGTAGGCGCCGTGACGGGACATGAGCACCACCTCATACTGGACCATCGGTCGTCTCGAGGTGGCTGGAGGCTGGAGCGGAGGCCTCATCCTCGGGAGGCTGCGTGTTCCTCCGTGTACGCCCAGTCGGGTAGCATTCTGCGCTGCCCGAAGATACAGCTGGCCTGCTTTGGGTGCCTGCCGGCTGCCTCCGGGCTGATGGACGTATGTATAGTCGTTGGGATGATGTCGTCGCTGGAAGAAAAGTCATGTGGTCTTTAAACAGGATCAGAAATGTTGATGAACGTCCAGAACGTGCGATGTTTACGCCTTCATTGGCGAGTAGGACTTTTGTCGGTGGAGGCGATCCTCTTTGCTATTCCACAAGATGGTCAAACTCAGCGTCTGCATTTCAGAAAAAGCACATGATCTACGTCTTGCGATGGCAGGGAGCAGTAGAGTGCCAATGTGGTGTTCGAGCAGGGCGCTTTGCTTCAATGTCAGGTCGAAGTATTTAGCCGCGACAGCCCTCATATCCTGAGCTGCTCTATTGTCTTCTGCGACTTTATCGTGATAATTTAGATGCCAAGGAAGAATGGTTGGTCCTCACGGTACGCTCTGCTATGCATGCTCACTTCGAAGAACAGTCGTATTCAAGCCACCAACTAACGCCCGCCTACCCAACACCATCAGGAGATTCCATTCAAAATCATGAACCAACACCGTCCCATCGCAGATAGACGTCACAGTCCGGGTATCATAAACAGCGCCTTGCAATCACAGCAGGTAGATCTGCCCATACAACCCTTCAATTCTCCGCCTGTGCCACATCAACGCGACATCTTATTCCGGACCCAACGGTTCCTCACTAGCAGCCAAATTACACTGCCTAAAGATCCTCACCTCCTCTGGCTCAAAGCTCCCAGTAACAGAATGCAACACCCCATGATTGTTAAACAGAGCGAAATCTCCTTCCTCCCAGTCCACAGGGTAAACGAACTCTGGCGCAATCCCAGGTCTCTGCAGACGGTGCACAATCTCCCTGACTTCCTTGAGATCATCAATCACAGTCCCGTCTTCCAGGTGGAGTTTCTCAACAGCTGAGGGGTGGACTTGGAGAGCTAGTCTGCCTGTGACAGGGTTCCGCCAGCACATTGGGAAGATCTTGACTTTGCTTGGATCGATGGCTGGGAGTTCTGAGTAAGGGAGCTCGAGGTCTTCGGAGAATAGGCCTAGGCCGTCGGAGCGGGATTTGGCGGCGCTCATCCAGATGTATGGGTGTGGCGCGTACTGGACCTTGGTAGTGCGGGCGAAACGTTTGTCTTCTTCGGAGAGCAGGTCGTACATTTGGTAGGAGCTGACGAAAGCTGTGCTACCGCGTGGGACCTGGAGCGCTTCGTTTGAGCTGTCGTCGTAACGCAGAGTCTGGTATGGAGTCTTGGGGACTTTGAATGCCATGAGAGAAGTCACGCGAGGTGGATTGAGGTCGTAGAGGGCGGCGTCAATGTGCCAGCGGTAGAAGCGGGTGTTGTCCCGGTCGTCTTCTTCGGAAATCCGGTCCTTGTGGAAGGTCTTGTGGTGAGGGTGCTTCAGCGTTATGTCCTGAAGTCCTTCGAATTCTGCAACTGGACCGTTGCCGATGACTTGGACTTGTGGTTGGTGAGGAATGGTCTTCAAGTCTGGATGTAGAATGGAGCGCTTTGCATCGAGTGCCTTCCCATGTCCGTAGGCTTGCACCGTGGGGTCGAAAAGGCGGGTGAGCTCGTATTGTGCTGCCGGAGAGACGTGCTGCTGGTTCTTGAACACAATAAGTTGATGTTCGTACAAAGCTTTCCGTATCACTTCGAAGTCGGTCTGGCTAACGTTCTCAAGGTCTGCTCCTTGGAGCTCAGCGCCGAAATCTATCTTCGATCCTGGTCGTGGCGCGATTTTGTGGACTGTGATCTTGCTTTGGATAGCCATAGCGGTTATGGTCTACTCGAGGAATATGATGCTGGAATGTAAACGTCCTGGTGTGCTTGATCTCGATCGGAATGACGTTCACGAATTACATCCTTTATGCCTGATGCTGTCTGTTGCCCTTATCTGTTCGATGACTGCGCTCGGCGCCCTCCGCCGTCAGCAAGTGGGTCCGGGCTTCTAGCCCTGAGCTCGACATCGAACGAGGTTTCGTTTTCGTAGATATGCGCAACGCACATCTCCGAAACACCCTTGCGGAAAGTGCCGAATCTTCAATGAGTGTGCCGATCAGCTGGTGAGCACACTGCGTGAGTTCAATCGAAGGCCATTTGCGAAATGACAGCAGTCAGGTCCGGTCCATCCCATTTCAAGGCCTGCGCACATGTCAGTGAACTCATACCAATACACAACTGTGATCTCGACGCTGAAATTGCTCTCATGTACAAAATGTGTTCATATTCAATCCCCTGGGTATATCCAAAGTAACATCCTAGCTGCACCAGTGATGATTTGCGCCCAATGGTCTATTCAAGACCGCACCTGCTCTTGCGTTGCTTGATTCCTTATTAATTCTGCGTTTCGAGCCATAAATGACTCCCCCAGAGATCCTGAGGTGAACGATCCTTTGTTTGGCCGACTGTATGACGACCCGTATATCTCGTTCGTGACAGCATTGTGCTCAGCCTGTCCATAGTTTTGCCCTCTATACACGGGATCCAGAGAGACAGAAGGTCTACGAAAGCCAGGATTCGTTGGTTGCTTCGAGAAGGACGCAGACCCAGGGCGAAACTCGACATGCTCGGCGTGATCTTCGGAGTCGTGATCCGGCACAAGACCAACATCACCTTCGTATGTTTCATCTTCAGAGCTTGCAGATCCATTACGCTGGACTCGACCAGTCACATCGTCCTCGCTGTCCAGCGAGTCGTCAGCAGAGCGGTTGAACGGGGCATGAGAATCTTCGTCTTCTTCCTGTAAATCGAAGAGGTCGCCATCGGGATCGATGGATGACTTGTATGTTGCAACATTTGAATTCGAAGCCGCTGACGGAGTGGGCGTGGGCGACATGACTTTCGTCGGTTCGACTTTCGTGCCATTGGACTGCGCCAGCTTGTCATCGATTGAAGACATTCCGGATTGCGAAGTTGTGGTTGATGAAGAAGGACCTGATGGAGACGAAGATGCCATGACAGAGTCGCGAGCCTGACCACGGACAGCGTTGAGTGATTCCACAGCCTGGGCAATCAGCGCTTCATCCAAGCCATGCGTGGGTGAGCGTGTCCTCGAATGTGAGGGCGTGCTGTTGTTGCTGGTCATACTCGACGGCACATGGTCAGACGGCTTTACAACGGAGTCCCCTATCGCTAGCGATACTCGTTTTCGATGAGGTCGTGCCGGGTGCGTGGGCGACTTCAATACTGAAGTCAGTCGACCATCCGCGGAGGAGCCCGAAGACGAGGTCCGATGCGGCATTTGCAGCTCCACTGGACGCTTGTTCTTCGCTTGCATGATTGAGTCCGAATGAGCGCGCGGGGCGCCATTCTGCTCGGCCGTTGCTGGGCTGGGATCCTTCAAGGGCGGCGCAGAGTCGCCACGCTCAGGAAGTGCACTTGCGTGATTCTCGTCATCCTTGCTGGCCAGAGCGGGCAGGAAAGCTGGCGTAAAGACACCAACAAAGTCCTTGTCCCGTTCCAGACTTGCTCGTCGATCCACCAGGCCAGCGAGACTCGGCCTTGCTTCCAACGTTGTGCCTTCACCATCCTCTTCCACAATCGCGACGGCTACCGACTGCCCCAATTGGTTCCGACGCAAGCCAGCGTTCATCAATACATCCAAGGCATTCTGGTGCTGATTCTGAACCCGGGTCGCAGTCGACGGCGCTTCACTCGCTGGCTCGGTGGTCGTCGTCTTCCGTAGCTTGCCAGCCGATTCGCCTCGGTCCTGCTCAAACTTGTAATGTTGCCTCAGTTCCTTCTCAAAGGCCTTGTAGTCTCGCTCTTTGGCGGCAATGTATTTGTGTATCGAATCATCGAGCTGTTTCCGCTTCTGCTCGAGAGCATCGAGGTATTCCTGGGGCAGCGCGGCGTCGGCCAATGTCTTGCGAAAGGATTGCCGCCTCGTGGTGGTGTTGCCTTCGCGGCCTGCTGCCGCGTCGGCCATTGAGCTTCGCGTGCGTCCTCCAGAGTGTCGGTATTGCTGTGCGCAATGCCGTTAACGCAATGCGACAAGGCTGCGACGATCTGACATGAGCCTGCCAGTTGCGAGCATGTGCAGCGAGTGGTAGTTGCCGAGTGTGGCGGTCAGACGGCGGGCTTGCAGCGGATTCATTCCCTACGAGGCGGACACGGCAGAGCAGATAAAATGTAGAATCGAGTGCGCGCCGGTAGCGAGAGTCAGGTGAGTTGCAAGGTCAAGGTCGAGCTCGAGGGCCGAGCAGACGATTAAGTTAGCACCTGGACCTAGACCTGGAACGCGCGGTGGGTACTGCTGGTACTGTACTGGAGGCTCGGTGTTGCCATGTTGCTAATAAGGCAGGGCGGATAGTTCTAGAGCCACGATACGGCCGACAACACTACGACTACCTCCTCCTGCTACCGCCAACGCCTCGTCAGAACAGCACTTCCGTCACATCTGGTCAGCTGGTCACATTCGCCAAATATCGGTGAGGGCGGCTTGACATGACTTGCTCTCTGCACGGCACTTCTCACACCATCGGCTTCCTCGACAGCCACTCGGTAATCCCTTCCCGGCGTACAATCCATAGCGCAAACGCTTGCTGGTACCACGTCCTATGTATCTGGTTCCTCTCAGAACCGTTGCCAACATTATTGCAGACACACTCGTCGGCTCTCGCGGCTGTCTGCGCACGTAATGAGGTGCATAGGCGGACATGTACCCTCCTGCACGACAACGAAGCAGTCTGCTGTTGTGCACACTGCAGTACTCATCACTGGGCTGCAAAGTCGACGGCCGCGTGAACAGGGATCCGGTGTCGGTCCTTCTATCACAAGCGAGTCTCACGTGCTCCCTTCCTTTCCTGCTTCCTCCGAACACACGTTGCGCTTTTTCCAACGCGACCATTGGCAGTCCTGAACACTTTCCGACTTACAAATCATGTTAATGATCCAACAGCCTGGATATGAGCACGGTAATGTAATAATGTACATCAGGGAAGCGTAGGATCAGCGAACCAAACGATCCACTAGCTGACGACCACGTTCCAGCGATCGTTCCTCGTGCTGTGGAACAGGATCGCATCGGACGCTAGGCCACGTCTGAACCAGGAAGCATTTCGTATAGAGTGACCTCCCCCGGTACCTTTGCGACTCATTCGCGCCGAAGAATGTCGTATAGATATCCTATCCGCCAAGCGCTTCGCTTGATCCACTACCCATCTGTCGATCTGCATAAGGCGGCGCATTGCTATACATGTGCCTCGCAGACCACGCGCTGATCCAGTCAACATAGCGTATAAGACTCAACCGGAACTGCTGCGCGCCTCTGGGAGGTCAAACACTTTGCCAGGGTTCAGAAGCCACCTGCTCGTGGTCAGCCTCAAGACAGTGTCAGAAACGAAGCCACATACTTAGGATCGACTGCCCTTTTCAACGTCTTCATAAATTCAATGGTCGTCTGTCCCAACTCATCGACGAGACAATCCTACACATTGGGCTGTCAGCGACCAAGACTTTGTTCGAGGACGGACACAGGCTTACCCTTTTGCCAATACCAATGGCGTGTTCGCCAGAAACAGTGCCTTCCATATCCAATGCCCTATCCATCATATCGTGCACAACCTTGCTGACAGCGGCCTTTTGTTCTGCATTCCTAGGATCGAAGAACATTGATGCGTGGAAATTGCCATCTCCTACATGCCCGATTATACTTGCAAACAAACCAAGCTTGCTGCAGTCTTCTTTCGAATGCACTTCAAGGGTCAGTATCAATGCCAAGTCAAAGTCGTTCACACTCACCTATGATATCTGCTAACCGGGACAGAGGCACGGCAACATCTGTCGACCAGATCTCGGTACCCTCCGGCTTGGTGTTGACCATCGTGAAGAGTGCCTCCTTTCGGGCAGCCCAGAGATCCTGTTCCTCCTGCTTGGTTCTCGCGAAGATGAAGTCACCAGCATTGTGCGGCTTCATGAGCTGCTGGACTCGGTCAATGTCGCTCTTGAGGCCATCGGTCGTTCCGGAGAATCTGCAAAGCGATGAGTTCGATCCCCTTTGGGGGTGTCACATTACCCACTTCAAGAACAACGTCGGCTTTTCATCCCAACTGCGCTTCCTGACCGCAGCAATTCCATGACGATTCACGACTCGCATCTGCTTGGGTCAACCTCTCATGCCTTAGCCGTGTAGGAAGCGACTGACCTGCACATCATCCATCAGCTCAAGAGCTGCTAGCTGGATTCCAGAGCGAATAATGCTGGAAGCAGCAGTAGCAGCTTCTCGTATGCTGTCGAACGACACGATAGCTACGCTAGTGTCTTGAGGTATTGGGGCAAGCTTCATGGTTACTTCTGTGATCATGCCCAGAGTGCCTTCAGCACCCACGAAGAACGAAGTCAGATTGTATCCAGCCGACGTTTTGCGTGGTCGGCGCCTGGTCTTGATCACGGTCCCATCGGCCAGTACGACGGTAAGATTGATGATCCAGTCTTTCATCGTTCCGTACCTCATGGCATTCGTTCCCGAGCAATTCGTAGAGACCATGCCGCCGATCTGTGCCGTAGGCGAGGGATCAAGGGGTGCGAACAACCCTGTATGCTGAATTTTGTTGTTCAGGTCCACCCAATTGACTCCAGGCTGAACGACAACATCCATATCCTCGGGATGGAAAGCGATTATCTTGTCCAAGTACGTAAAGTCGATGCAAATTCCCGAATACGGCGAGGAAAAGTTACCTTCAACACTAGATCCAGCTCCAAACGGCACCATGGGTACGTTATGTTCAGTACAGATTTTGGCGATCATTACAACGTCTTCTGTGCTTCGCGGATAGACCACTGCGACTGGCCGCTCTTTCGTGTTAGATGTGGACCATTCTGAATGTCCATGATTCTCAATCACATCTTCATCATAGCTGACAATGTCTTCGCCCTTCAAGCTATCGGCGATTTCCATGGCGGCCTATGTTGGTGTCAGAGAGGCTTGGAGCGAGTGCATCTGCAAGACTAACGTTCAGCATTTGTGCTCGGCTAGCATATTCGATGGCTTCGTGCTCCAGCTCATGCTCGACAATTTCTTCTCTCTTTCGAAGGTAATGGTAGGCGCCAGCTCCCACAACGCCACCCATCCCACTGAGCGCAAAACTCCATAGCGTCCCGACGACAGGCCTCTTCGATGAAGACACCTGCCTGGCCTGAAAATCACGACGGTATCTCAGCAGCGACGGCCGGGTTTGGCTGCTCAGCAGACGTCGGAATGCTGCACGAGAGCATTTCGATGCCATAGTGCAAGGCGTGCTGTGATTAGCTGCAGCTGCTTTACAGATACAAGCGGACGAGTACATAGACTGCAGCGCATGATAGTCACCAACTGTGCAGATCCGTGGCTCTTACTCATACCATGTCGCAGAAGCGAGCTCCAAGCATTGTCGCGGCATAAGGTCGAGAAGAAGAAGTTCAAGGCGCTTCGGCAAGCTATGCCGAGCTGCGAGGTGGGACAGCAGCTGCCATCAATTTGCTTCAAATGCTTGACGAGAGTTTGATTGAAGCTCACCTCACCTTGATCTCGCACACACCTCGACTTGCTGTGCCGCCAGACCGCTTCGGAGTAAAACTCGTCCCTAATAAGATCATCGTGGACCCACATGGGTGACGTGAGGGAGACTGGTGTCCCCCTTCTGTTGGTCGGGTCGTTCCCGCCTCTTGCGCAGAGGGCAATCAGGACGATGGCGAACACTGACCGTCGACCTCTAGGAACGTTTGTCCCGTGGAAGCCGTTTGGTATTCGACTGTACAAAGCTCGTTCTTGGATGAATTGCCGGGGAGAGCAAGGCGTGCAAGTCTTATGCAGCCGCGGAGCTATCCGGGAGCGATAAGTGGAGGAGAATGATCCGCGTGTCTGTCGCTAGGTTGCGGGACCTCCCCTGCGCTCTGACGCCAGCCATCACCTTTATCTAGACAGGCCAAATGCGACAACGAGGGGTTGATATGCCCGATCGCATTGTATTGTACCTGCTTCCCGTCGCATACACTTCCTCATTGTAGGCAGAAGCGTCACTTTCGCGGTAAGGCTGAGCGCGCAGCACATCAGACATCAGGCACGCGTCCAAGACAGCAGATGCGACCGTCTCGAGCACACTTCCAATCTTCCTTTCACACGTCGCGGCCCGCATTCACGAGAGACCTGCCGCACAAGCACGAGCGCAATCGATCACTCAAGCTGCATCACCGGTCTCTGATCCATATTCACCCCCGGCCGACTCCGCGTCCCCATAAACTCCCTCCATTCACTGCGCAAGTCGCGGCGAGTGAATCGCTGCACGTAACACACAGCGCATGATCGCCCCGGCCATGACCTCGCGACAGCATTATCTCGACTCGCATCCGAGTTTAGGCGCATCCATGGACGACTTCGAAGCCCGCGAGTTCTCTCCCACCATTCCCGACATGCCTTCCCAGCATTCTGGCTTCCGTGAAGGCTACCAAAGCAACCAGAACTCCGAGTACAGCGAGCGGAGCTCAAGGAGGAGCTACTCCCCGCCCGCGTGGCGCAAGGCTGGCAGTGGTTGGTTTCAACATCACCAAGCCCTATCGCCGAATCGCAGAGGCTATACCAGCAAGGATCCAAGCCCACAGTACCACAGCGCCGACGAGGAAGGCGACGATGGCGATGTGACCGCATATCGGACTGCTAGGCGCATTCCGTTGCCCGAGTCACCCGTCAAAGGTCGGACACCCAACGGCACTCCAGAACCCGCAGCAACATTGGCAGCAGCAGCGGGCGACAAAGATGGAGGTACAAGTGCGACACCGACAGTTCGAGAGATCAGCCATGACCCGGAGCCGGAGGGCGATGTCGAGCCCCCTACAATGCGACCGCCCACCCAGAACAACTATATCCGCTTCTCGACATCGCTGGACGTTGTTCAAAGGACAGAGCCGATTGAACAAGCAGTACGTGGCGTACGGAAAGCCATCGACCATGTCACCAAGTCAACGTACAACACATTCTTCTATGCGCTTTCGACGCTGATGCTGTACTGGCTCGTGGTGAATCTTCTATCAACGCCTACAAATGGACCGTCACCGGATCTGATCAAGGTTGCTGGCCTGGCAAAGTCGTTCGAGCCTGTGATTTATTACTCGGAGCATGGACATGCACAGATCGAGCAGTTGCAGGAGACTGGTGTCGCCGTGTGGGATCTTGGAGAGAGTGTGCGAAGCACCAACATGACGTCCGCGCCACTCATAGTCAACCAGCTCGACGACCTATCCGACAGCTTGAAGACACTGGCACAGGAGTTGACAAGATTCTTCGCGGGTGTCGATGCCGATATCGACGGCATTCTCATCGTGATGGAATGGGCGCAACGAGAACTAGCAACTATATCCAGCGAGCCGCCGAGCACTATCACATCCGTGTGGTCGAACGCGCACTCTTTCCTGACCAAGGCTGGCATCCTCAGCGAGAGCAAGCTTATGCAGGACCTTCTCGGTCAGACGTATCAGCAACGAACCAAGTCGGCGCTCGAAAGAACCTTTCATGAGTTCCTTGGCGTTCTGGAGGAGAGCATCAACAATGAATTGACCTACTCCATCCAGCTCTTCTCACTTTTTGAGGCGATCGACAAGCAATTCCTCAACTTACAGCGGACAGTGATTCGTGAGCAGGATCAACAGGAGCGCATGGAGAACGACTTCCTTGGCAGCCTGTGGACCAAGGTTATCGGCGTCAATGCATCAAAGCTGCGCAAGTATGAGAAGAACAAGAATCTGCTCCACTCAGTACGCGATCGGACTGTGCGCAACAAGCACATTCTGGTCGATCACAATCAGCGTCTTCTTCAGCTCAAGTCAAATCTCGAGATCCTGAGGAGAAAGCTTGTCAGTCCCCTTGTACGGTCACAAAACTCGAGTACCTTGTCTGTGGAGGAACAGATCAAAGGTCTGGACACGACATATCAGCAGCTGAAAAGCAGCCGCGAGACGCAAAAGAGAAAGATGATGGAGATTATCTACGGCGCGGGCACCAGACGGGTGACATTACCAGGTGACGCGAACAATGACCGCAATATCGACGGTGGCCATGACATGTCTGCCTACTCATGATGAAGACATTGGCGTTGGGTGCTGCGGACGGCTTGCTTGCTTGGCGCTTATGGCTGGAAGGCGTTTGAATGGAATACCAAGGGTATGCTTTTCTGGAACATAGCACTGCACGGACATTGACAGGACATGATGGGTGGATGCGTGCATTGCTTTGAATTTGGCAGTAGGTTCGGTAGATACACCCTATCTAGGACACATGAAGGATTCAAGTACCGGGTGACGGTTTTACATACCGGCATCTGTTCTTCAGCCTGATGGTTGCTTACCAGGTTGATACTCAGCCTCGTCCCCATGCGACCCTTAGTGACGTCTGCGGCAAGAAGGGCCGTGGCGGCGGTGACTTGGCCTCAAAGCCATGTGCGCAGGTGGCGCGATGTACACGTTCGAGGTCTGCCGGTCACACAGCATGAGCATGATCGGCTTCGCGTAGTCCTGCGACTGCTGAGCGACTGGAGTACTGCCGCCCTCATCATCAGCATTGGTGTCCTTGTGTGAGATTGGCGCCTCGGATCATGTCGCATCGGCGGTATCCGCTGCGATACAAGCTTCCTACTCTGTCCGCGACGCATTGACGTCGTATAAGCCACTCCCAGCAGCATTGGCACATATTTCGCTTGAAGACAGCGACAGTCAGGTGGGACAAGTCCAGGAATACACTATCGAATGATGCTGTCTTGGCAATGTATACCACCACATCTTAGTGTCCAAACCTGTAGGCCTCTGATACAGCGCCACGTGCTCTGCGACGATGGTGGTCGGGATGATATCATTGCGACATCCGAAAAGTGGGATTGGGGCTGTGTAAAGCTTGTATATATACTGCAAACATCGCAGCGACTTGGCAAATTCCCGCCCCGAAGCGCCAGTACAGCACTGCGCCTCGCTGTTCTCCTCGCGATCGCCTGAAAGTACCTAAGAAGGGGTGCGTCGCGGATCATCTTCGCGAATTGCTAGAGCAGAAGCAGCAACATACCGTCACTGCATCTGCCACTCGACGAGCAGGTCTTGGCTAGTGCAATACCAAGAGAAACACTTGAGCTCCATCTCGTTGCAGGGAGGTGACGGCGAGCAGAGAGAGAGAGGCTTACTGCACGCCTAATTCCTACCACGAGACATGATGAGTGAGTGCCATCCCGTTCCATCCTTTACCCTTCTCTCACCCCCCCCCCCCCCCCCCCCCCCCATCACCCCCCCCCCCCCCCGGCATCTCACAACCCTGACGCTGGA